>JAJPUD010006342.1:73649-107974 GCA_023553655.1 Myrmecobius fasciatus
CTCTTCTGCTTCTTGCTCATGATTTAAAGTTGGGATATTGGTCAAAACCAGAGAAAACTGCAACGATTTGTATTTGCCCTGGGGCAGTTTGCCGAGTTGACTTCCGGTCTGAGGCTGGTTGGGCTAGATTCGCACTAGGACCACGTTTTCAGCTGGTCTGGATCCACCCTTTTCCAAAGGCAGATCTGCCAAAGCACCTGCCCGCAAGCAGAGCAAAGTGGCCCAAGCGTCTCCCAGGGGCTTCCTGGGTGCCCAAAATCCGCCTCTCTATGGCAGCCCTGACTTCCGCCCCGGCTGCAGTCTGATTGCGACCAGGGGCCGATTTCCCCTGAGGCTAACCTTCTCCAGAGTTCTTTCACTGTAGATCTTTGATAGAAGTGCGTTGTAGTCGGAATGCTTGGAGTTGCTCTCACTTAGAAACCATTGGAAGGCTTACTTTGTCTGAGTTTGAGGGAATGTCCCGGGAGTTCACAGAGAAAGCTGTCCGCAGTTCGCCATCTTGGCTCCGCCCCCATAGGTGATTATTTTTATGATACTGCTGCTCCTGTGTAAATTGTTTTCCTGATTCTATTTACTTTGTGTCAGTTCATGCTATCTTCCCAGATTTGTCTGAAACCATACCTCTCATGCTTATTAACAGAACATTTATCCATTTAACCTGCTATGAATTTCTCTACCTGTTGTGAACTCTTCCATGAATCTGACAGGTAATTTCTTCTATGCTTTCTTAATTTGCTTATGAGATTATGTCTAAACCATGTACCCATTTTGAATTTATCTTTATAAACAATGTGAGATGTTGATCTATGCCTATTTCTACCAGACTGCTTGGGAGAGAGGATTATCTTTTCACATCTCTTCTTAGAGCTCAACTCAGTCATTATAATTCTGAAGTATCCAATTTTAATTGTTTTGATCATTGTTCTTTCCATTTACATTACAGAAATCATTTTGTATATTGTTTTCCTGGTTTTACTTCATTTCAGTTCATATAATTTTTTCCATGCTTCTCTATATTCAGTTCATTGTGTCATGCAACACAGTATTATTATGTCACATTAAAATATGTTTGTTTAGCCATTCTTCAATTAATGGGCTTTGTTTCTAATTCATTTATTACACAAAAAGTACTACAAATAAATATTTTGGTTTTTTTAGAACCTGTTTTTTGACTTTGACCTCTTTGACATATTCAAGAACTAATTTTAACAGACTGATTATTTTCTCAGCTTCACACTTTGAGTATCCTGTCTTATCCTGTATATCTCATGGTTACACAATCTGAGTACAGGTGGAATCTGACTCCCTTTCTATTATTGGTCAAATCCTAATAATTTAACTGTAATGACTATTCAATATTGAGTCATTTTCTGCTGACATAAACTGATCAGTATGTTTGTAATGAGTAATGTTACTTATTAATAAAAGGCTCCTCCTTGTTTGTCACCCTTGTACCATCTCTGCCAAGGTATTAGTTTCCAACAGAACATTTAGTCCTGCTGGCTAAATGATCCAGTGATAGCTGAACCTCAGTGTATTCCAGAATTGAGGCTTTTAAGACAATTCCTTTTCAAGTTATATAAGACTTCTCTCACCAGTCAATGCAGACAACATATATTTTCCATAGGTCTTTCCTTTAACTCTTGTGTCAACTGTAATTTTGGTTCTTGTGAGATTTTTGTGTTTCAAGATTGCTAGTCACATAGAATAAGTGATAGAATGTTATTACAGATATATTTTGACAGCATGGAGCTACTTAGAATCACTAAAAAACAATACATAGTTTCCTAAATGTGATCAAGGCCAAACTCCTCTCCCTATTTAAAAGTGAGTCCAATTCCTTATTCAGCTTACATGATAACCTAGGAGAGAGAAGAAAGAGGAAGAAGGAGAGGAGGAGGAGGAGGAGGAGGAGGAAGAGAAAGGAAGGAAGGAAGGAAAGAATGAGGGAAGGAGGGAAGGAAGAAGTGAGGAAAGGAAGAGGGAAGAAGGAAAAGAAAGGGAAGAAGGGAAGCAAGGAAAGAGGGAGAAAAAGAAGGGAAGGAGGGAGGAAAGAAAGTATTCGGAGATGTACATATACAGTAGAAGCTTTATAAATGTTTGTTGGCTATTGATTGATTAATTGGCTCCTTTTTTGGATTTGGTCTCATGAATTCATAATTTGATTACATTGAATCTTCATCACTATCCCCAGCCCCATTACATCCCAGGATATATATTTGAGAAGAAAACAGACATTACTGTTGTTAAGTCAGATCAAAATATAATTGCCTCAGTACCGCTTAGCAAAAAAAAGTCACTAGTTACTATAATTCAGCAGCCAGTCCACATCATCATTCCTAGGAGAACAAAGAGTTCTTTGCTGTCCTGGGGGTCCAAATTCTTTTCTTCAGGAAGTCTCTTATCTGTAGCTTAAGTCCTAGTTTTCAGTCCTTTCCTCTCTCCTTTATGTCACATGCTTCTATCCTTTAATCCTATGGCATAGATTAGGCTTCTCCTCTGCCTCTTTATGTCTCCTTTACTTTTCTTATATCGAAATTCTATTTCATTTTTTTTTAAAGGAACACATTACTTTCCCTGAAAACCTGAATATAGGAAAAATGGAATAATTTTTACCCAATGTTCTTCCTATAGCACCTTATTAATCCCCATTTCTGAAAACTAATTAAGTCTGACAGATTGATATCAACTGATAATCACAGAGGAAGCACACCAGCAGGGCTTTATGAGGTTTAGCACAGGAAAAGACAACCTTTCCACTCCCTCTCTTCAGCTCCCCAGGACTAGTTTTAGACTTTGAGAGAACACACCTTGGAATCTGTGTAACTTCATTGTGCCTATCTTCCAACAACCTCTTCCCAAATCGACTATTCTATTGGTTTTAATTATTTCTAATTTACTTGGAGTGAGGTTAAATCTCAGAGTTATTTTAATTCTTATTTTACTTATTATTTGGAATGTGTTTCATGTAGTCATTTATTTGTATTTTGCAAATTACCTTTTTGAAAATACCTGTTCCTATCCTTTGATTACTTATCAAGGAATGGTTCCTAGTGTTATATATTTGAATCAATTCCTTGAATGTTTGAGGTGTGTGATTTTTTTATTAATGATAACTGAAGCAATTATTTTCCCATCTACTTTTCCTTTTCTATTTTTGTCTTTGTTTTTATTCATGTGCAGTGGACAACTGGCCATTGAGATTTCTGCCCTTAGAAGGAAGCACAGAATGGACATAAAGCACACACACTGATGGGAGTTACCCACATGGACTTTGTAATAATTGAAGGTATTACATGACTGTTTCTGGTCTGCTTAACCCCCTTGATAAGGAAAGGACTTTCAATTGGCTTCTGAGCTATAATTAAGCATGTATACAAAAGCCTCAATGACTCAATTTTCCTTTCTTTCCTTTCCTATCTGGCTATATTCAAGTGGGGAGTTAGTAACTTCCCTGAGCTTCTTGGGAGAAAGACTGCCAAATATTGCTTACTTTCTCACAGAACTATGCTATTCCTTCTATCCCTGTTGTGCCTATTCATTCCTTATTTGGGTGAAGAAGTAGTAGAGATGGAATGAACCAGGATGTGACCTCATGAGCTTCAAAAGGAAAAGAGAGCATCATGGGAATAAGAATAAGGGAAGCAACAGAGGCTGAAATAGAGATGATGAACTGGAAAAACAGAAAGGGTAAAGGGACTGGAGTCATGGTGAGGGCAATGAATATTTTTAAGATGTCAGGAAAAGGAAGAATTAGAAGTATAAAAGGGGAGGGGAATTGACTGAGTCAATAACTCCAGCCCACTTTAAATAGCTTTAAAACTATTATTATTGTTATTATTATTATTATTAAAACACTTTAAAAGCAAAATGGCCTAGTTTTCATACCTTTATCAGGTAAGAACATAAATCAAAGGCATTAAACTAATATTTGTCCTCTCTCTCCCTTTGGTTCTTCTATGAAATAACAAAACAATTCAAACCCAGCATTTGAGTTTTCTGGACCTTAGGGGAGAGAGAAATTCCATCCAAGCATCTGCAAAGGAATTTCTGGTAGGGTATTGGGGGAAATATGAAGCAGTAGAGCTTCTGTCTTCTCCTTCCCACCAGTGACCAAGGATGGCATTATGAATATTGAAGGATCTGAGGTTTGGGTCTCCTTATCATCATCCTGGTAATAATGGCAGGTGATGTACCTTCATTTACCAAGCTAAGCACACATGAAAAAAAGGCAGTTCCAGGACATTACAAGGATTTCAAGAGAAAGCTGTATCATGCCTAAGAGAATACCTTGAGCACTATAACAAAAGGATTTTCAAGAGTTGTAAGTTACCCCTTTTGCCACACATGCTTTATGTAGGCTCACTTCCTCTTAGACTCTGTACTTATGGAAGAATATGTCACAGACTTTCTCAGGGATGCTTTGTACTAACTGTCCTTACCATGCCACCATCCTAAATACCAGTTTCTAAAAGCTACATAAGCCTGGATGGCTAATTGATATCAACTGGGAGCCCACTGGAGGCTCATATTAGAAAGCCACCTCGCAGCGACTTATGATTCCATAGAACACCAAGTAGAGAGGTAGTAGCTTCCCTTTGGGGACTTGTGACTAGGAGTTGGGTGAATAAGCACCAGCACTTGTGCTTTAAAAAACAAAACAAAACAAAAAACGGAGCTTATGATCAGAAGGGGAAATTTCTAAGTTTTGCATCATGGAGGAAACTGTTAGCATGGTAGTGCAAGATCTGGTTGTATTGGTATTGATGTGATGTCTTCACAGAGTGACTAATGGAAGTCATAGTATGAAAGAGAGAAAGAGAGAGAACAGAGCCTGGAAAGTTTTTGTTCCTGTGGATGAAGTAGCAGAAATTTAGATATAAATATAAAAGAAGAGCATCAAGGGATATACCAGGGCTTCTTAAACTTTTTCCACTTTCAATCCCTTTCCACCTGAGAAATTTTGGCATGACCCCATTTCATGACCTCCACATTCCTCAACCCACAGTTTAAGAAATTTTCTTGTATCCAATAAGAATCTTTTTTGAAAATAGGTTCCAAGGCTAGAGAGAAGCAGACCAGAGAAATATGGATATTAGAGCTAATCTCCATGGAACCATATCAATATTTTACAAGCTGTAGTGTCCAAACTTTGATAGATAAAAATATGTGGTTGGCATATTTCTTGAGTCCTGATAGCTCAAGTAGGAGCAAAATGCCTTGCTTGGGGTAAAGTCGAGAGATCCAGAGACTGGATATAAACATGATTCATGACGACTGGGAAGTGCTTGTGAGTATATATAAGTAGGTCTGTGTTGATAGGAGGTCCCCTTGTTTACATGTGCAGTCAGTCACCCAGTATATCATATTTTGGCATGCTCCCCAGTAACAGGCATACATAGAAACCCAATCTGGTAGAGCTGGTAATTTCAGAAACAAGAATGGTGACCACCAACAAAGGCAAAGAAATGTGGCCGGAGATGTTGCCTGGGTGCAGTCTCACAAATACTGAAGGAGAAACTTGATATTGATCAAGGCTAGATAGAATCCCAAACCTCCTTATTCTTTTGTAGTACAAAATCCAGACCTTTGCTCCTGAGTTCTCTCTCTCCCTTTTTTTTTTTTTAATAGCAGTACAAAACCCTTGTTCTTACCTTACATTGTAGGAATAAGAAATCTGACAATTACTTGAAGCCTTTCCTTAATGACTACAGAGCTGTCCTGACTTTATATTTGAGCTAGTTCTAATCTAGTATGCCTCTTGTCCCCATTAACATTTCCTTTTTTTTTTTTTTGCTGAGGCAATTGGGGTTAAGTGACTTGCCCAGGGTCACACAGCTAGGAAGTATTAAGTGTCTGAGATCAAATTTGAACTCAGGTCCTCCTAACTTCAGGGCTGGTGCTCTATCTACTATGCCACCTAGCTGCCCTCCATTAACATTTCCTAATGAATGAGCCAGGAGATTTGAGCTCAATTAGGGCTTATTCCCTTTGAATTTGGACATTTCCAAATTATAGCTATGTCCTGCCTAAAGTAGATAATGAATGCCAGGAAGTGGTCATATATAATAAATCTGTACTAATCAAAGTTATAATTATATAATATGATCATTGGTTCTAGCTTGAAGGAAACATTCTGTGTTTATTCAAATGATATGACCACTACATGGGATTCATTATTCATACTAATTGAGATGTGGCTGTAAGGAGTAGAAGCAAGGAAAAACTTCCTAAATATAACTTACTATTACTGGTTGGGGAAGTAGAAAGTTTCCCATCAGTACAGAACTTGGCTGGAAAAGACCTTCAAGATCATATAGTCCAGTCTCCTCTTCACTTTTTTTTTTTTTTTTTTTTAACAAAGAAGAAAACACAAAACCAAAAAAAAAAAAAAAAAAGTTAAGTGACCTATCTGAAGTCACAGATCCTAGGATTGAGATTTGAACTCATGTCCTCTGAAGACAAATCCAAACCCTTTCTACAACATACATCCTAATGTCACTGAAAAACATAATTGATATTGTCCCAAAAGGCAGGACAAAATTAGCAGAAATATTTCCAGAGATGCCATATTGAAAATATGGAGTATAAGTAAAAAAGCAGAAATAAAAATCTAATAAATTTTCTTTTTATCTTTTTAATGGATTTTTTTTACATTTATTGTTTCCTTGATTCAATTTTTTTTTCATTTTTTACTGCTTTCTTTTTTTTCTGGTTATACATGTAATACACATTTCTTTATGAGTCATGTTGGGAGAGAAAAATCAGAACAAAAATCAGAATGAAACAAAAAGGAACAAAAAATAAAATGAGAGAAAAACACACACAAAAAGAAAAAAGTGAATATAAAAATATAAGAAAAAGAAAAATTTTCAAAGATGTTTAAATGTCTTTTAAAAGGCAGCATGGAGGGGCAGCTAGGTGGCACAGTGGTTAGAGCACCAGCCCTGAAGTCAGGAGGACCTGAGTTCAAATCTGGTCTCAGACACTTCCTAGCTGTGTGACCCTGGGCAAGTCACTTAACCCCAATTGCCTCAGCAAAAAGCAAAAAAAAAAAAAAAAAAAAGGCAGCATGGAGTCATAGCCTGATAGAATTTTGATAGAGAACAAATAAAGTATTTCAAAACAAAATCAGGGATGATGACCTTCACACATCTTAAATGGAGATATGTCATGTCTGCAGAAAGTGGATGACAGTCAAGAATAATTTGGGAGGGGATTCATATTTTAGGCAGTTGACCTACAAGGACTAATGAGTCTATAAATAGCTCTCTTTCTTCTCAAAAGCTCTGTGAAGTAAGTAATACAAGTATGATTATCCTGAATCTGCAGGGGAGGAAATTAAGGATCAGAGAGAGAAACTGATATTCCATTGTCATTCAGCAAGTAAGTGTCAGAGAACTGGTACTAAACCCAGGTATCTAGCTCTGAGATCAGCCTGGTTTTCCACCTGTCAAGTACCTAAATCGTGATATCAAAGAATTTTATTTATAATTCATAGCCCAGACCTGAAATTCTGTCTTTATAAGGACAGTATTCAATATTGGGAATTTCTAAGAAGGTATCTCTGTGGCTTGCACCTGATTCTAGATTCTCCCTTGGAACTATCTGAATTTGACTCCTAACTAAACCTCTAAGAGGAAAAAAAAAAAAAAAAGGTAAAGACCTTCAATTCTCATACAAACACAAAAACAAAATATTGAATATAGGTAAGGTTTTATTTAGCCCAACAACAACAAAAACAAAAACCACAAAGAATTGCACCAAATTTCAAAAATAGGAAAATCGTGTCTCCTCTATCTGGTGAGTACCACAGCGATCTATACAGGTCTCCAAATTTATTTTTACTGGGTGGATCCCAGGGAAAGTACTCAGTGTTGCAAAAATATTCAAGCAAACCACTTTTATAGTTAGCTCTACCTTCTAAGGTTATACACAGTGTCCAAAATAGTTTTACTATATTTTTGAGCTATTAAAACTGTATATACAGACTTGGTCCAGGAACTTATTCCATTACTTCCATTCCACTATTGTTGGCTTGTGTTTCTGAAACTTTCATCTTGATCCAGGAATTTCTTGCCCCTTGGCCAGGGTCTGTTTTCATCTTGGAGTCTGGTGATTCCCTGGAATCCATGTGGATGAGCAATCTTCCCTCCTGGGAAACTGAATTGGTATTTGGCTGACCAATTTCTTTCTGTATGATGGCCCGGCTCTTGTTCTCTCTGGCTTATTTGTGTCTCTACTTTCTCTTTTAAAAAACAAATTCAAGGGTTTATGCCATATGTACAATTTAACCATGAATTAATCATCCTTTTTATATCCTCAAAGCAGTATCAATTGGGCAACCTCCCTCAAAGTAAGAAAGCCATACCATGTCAAGTAATTAATTCTGTCCAAAGAATTTCACACCTAGACAAGGAACTGTCATCAATGAAGAACAAAATACTTGGGGCTGGAAAGAAATGACAAAGACATCACCTGGGCAAACCTATTACATATATGAACATCTAACACTATTTTAATGACAAAGAAATTGCATCAAATGTATTATAAATTTCTATACTATTTATTATAGCCCAATGGTAGTATCCTTTAAAAATCCTTTATTTTCTGTTTTCTTCTATTATTATTAAAAATACATAATTATTGTCAAGACTTTTTATTTTGTTTACTAGCTCTCAAAGTTTCTCAGATTCATTGAATATCAGGACCTTAGACAATAGAATGTTCAGGCTTCAAAAATGTTCTAATTTTAAAATTATCTGGTATAACTATTGATAGATTTGGCATTATAAGAGACTTATAAGATCATCTAGTCCAACTCTGTCATCATTTGACAGAAAGGCAAAGGAATACCCAAAGAGAAATGATTTATTCCAGGTTACACAGGGAGTAGGTAGCTAGCTTGTTATTTCAACTGACAGAAATCTAGACTTACAGAGGTGTAATGATTTGCCCATGGTCAAATGGCTAATAACAAGATAGTATTTATAAAGTACTTAGCACAATACCTAGGACATAGTTGATGCATTTGCACATACTTGCTCCTTTTTCTATTACTACATGCTTCATCATTACTACATATAGGTAGATAAATGGATAGAGATAAGCATATAGACATATGAATATTGTTTTTGAATTTTAACAAATTGAAGTATTTTAAAATAAATTGTGTATCAATACCAATTTTTAAAAAATCATTAATCCACTTAGATGAGAATATGGGCCCTGAGTAGTTTAAGGTATACTCTCCACAAAGTTGTGAGCCTAGAACTACCAGCAATATTGGATTCTTTTTCTCTGATCTAAGATACCTTTTTTGCAAATAAAAGATACTCCCTGGTGAGTTGTACATATTTTTCAAGACCCAGTTGCTTGAGAAAAAGAAGGAGGCCAAAGACAGTAGCAAATTTTTTCAACTAATTGATGACTCAGAAGTGTTGATTCATTTGTTTTGCAACTATATCTCAATAACTTCTTGTTTTCTTTTTTGTTGATGTTATGTGAAAGATTTTGTTTTTATAGCACCTTCATTTTCTAATGAATCTATCCCTACTTCCCTCTCTTTAAATTTTGGTATGGGTGATAAAGGGAGTGAGTGATGAAGAGGATACTGGTATCATACTGCAAAATAGGGGTTTTGAAAAGCATAACAACATGTATTATATGAATGAATAACATTTTTGAATTTCATTTATATTTTTATGATTGGAATATAGAGCCATTCTTTCTAACCAAGAATAAAAATGAAAGAGGAGGTGAAGAAGGAGTGAACTAACCAACATAGCAACCAAGTCCCAGGACATTGCAATGTTCCACAATCATGATCTTCCACTTTTGCAATTAAAGAAAGGAAATGCATTCTCAAATGCTTCTCTATTACCAGGCCTGATCAATATAATTATATGATCTTCAGTTTCAATTTACATTCTTATTTTCTATACAAGTTAATGGTAAATTAATAGCCCCTTCCTCTCATTCTAAACCACAGAATTTCATCATGGAATATTATTGTTCTATGGAAAATGATGAGCAGGATATTCTCAGAAAAACCCATGAACTCAAGAAAAGTAAAATGTATTCTGTACAAAGTAATGGTAATGTTCTGGGGTGATCAGCTATGAATGGCGTTGCTATTCTCAGCAATACAATGATCCACAACTATTCTGAAGTACTTATGATGAAAAAATCATATCCATATCCAGAGAAAGAAATGTGTCTGAATACAGATTGAAACATACTCTCTCTCTTTATTCTTTTCTTTTTCTTGAAGGTTTTTTTGGAAGGGAGGAGATCTGTGTTTTCTTTTACTACATGACTTTTATAGAAATGTTTTGCACAACTTTACATGTGTTTTCTTAATGGGGGTTGGAGATGAGGATAAGGGAGAGAATCTGGAACTCAAGATTTAAAAACAACTATAAAAATGTTTTAAATGTAACTGGAGAAAAATAAAAATATTAAATAAATAAAAGGGGAAAAAGAACTCTCATCATAGTTTGATGACAAGAAACATCAAGGACTGTGGAAGAAGCCCTAGTTTGGTAAGTGGGAGACCTGAGTTCTTAGAGTCACTAATGAATTGCGTGACCCTGTATAAGTCATTTCATATCTGTATCACTGTCTTTAATCTCATATTTGCTATCTTATTTAATCCACATCACTGAGAAAATTCAATGTTTATACTAAATATTTAATTTTGATTTATAATTGTAGAAAACTTCCTTGTGATCCAAAATAAAAATATAGCCTTACTAGTGACTTTTTAATATTCCAATCTTAAAATATAAATTAAATTTTAGAAAAACCAGGCACAATATAATAATATGTCTTTCCATTTGTATAATAAATGTTGTAATAGTTTTCAAAACCTTTGTTTTGCAGCATGATGCCATAGTGTTTTCCACTTCACCTCTCACTTTCTGTTTTTTTTATACCAACATTTAAAAACACCATTTCCATCTCTGGCTCATTTTATAGATAAAGCAACTGAGTCAACCACAGTTAAGTGATTTGCTCAGAGACACACAGCTAGTAAGTGTCTGAGGCCAGATTTGAACTAAGATGATCTGATTCTCTAATGAGCCACCAAGCTGGAAAGACTTCCAAAAAGTTGTGTGGGAAAGTCCTGAACTACTGCTGACTCTGTATCCTTTACTTCTATCCCCTTCCCACTATACCACATTACTCCTTTGTATGGTCCATGTCCCTGCACCAGCCAGTCAGAGATGGTGAGAAGTTGGGCTCTTGATCTGTCCAAATTTCTAAAGACCCTTAGATGAATAGAAGAGCTAAGGGTAAAGTGAAAAAGCATGACCGCTAGATGGTGCTGTTTCCTCAAGCAGTCTCAGACCTGTGTGCTTCCTGCAACTTGTATGCTTTAAAGAAATAATGATATTTTTCAGGTCTTTAAATCAGACTCAGAATGTTAGAGCTCAGAGGGACCTTAGACCTCAAAGCTTTGCTCAAAACCGTCTCCTCCATGAAGTATTCCCTGATATTCATACACACACATACACACACCCATCAACTGGGTATATTTGGTTATATTAGGTTAACTCCAATAATGTTTCTAATTTCTTTGTGAACTTGGAAAAAGTCATTTCCATTTCTTTGAGCCTTGGCTTCCAAATTTGAGAAATGAGATTAATGATATTTTCCTCTGGAGTGTTGGGAAAGATCTTTGCATTTCTCAAATGTAATTATTTTCCAACTTAGTATATTATTACATACTCAATTCAATTCAATTTAGCAAACATGTATTTAGCACCTATTACATGTAAGGCCTCAGATTCACTAGAATCAATGAAAATGGAAACCAGTCTCTGCCCTTGAAGATTTTTTTTCCTCTGATGAATTTTATTTATTTATTAAAGCTTTTTATTTGCAAAACATATGCATGGGTAATTTTTCAACACTGACCCTTGCAAAACTTTGTTACACATTTTTCCTCCCTAGTGCCCAGCCCTCCCCTAGATGGCAGAAAATCTACTACATGTTAATTATGTTAAAATACTTGATAAATCTTATATGTGTATACATATTTTTACAATTATCTTGCTGTGCAAGAAAAGTTGGATCTACAAGGAAAAAAATCTGAGAAGGGAAACATAATACAAACAAACATCAATAGAGAGCACGAAAATGTTGTGTTGTGGTCCACATTCATATCCCTCTCTCTGGATGTATATGGCTTTTTTCACTGAACAATTGGAACTGGTTTGAAACATTTCATTGTTGAAGAGAGCCATGTCCATCAGAATTGATCATCATATAGTCTTGTTGCCATGTGTAATGATCTCCTGGTTCTGCTCATCCTTGAAGAATTTTCATTCCACTAAAAGGATATTTGTAAAACAATTAGGGGGAAGTAAAAAAAAAAAGATAAATTCAGGAAGAATGAGTACTAACTGAGCATATCTGAAGTAAGAGTGGCACCCAAGCTAAACCCTGAAGGGAGAGGAACTCAGAAGTGAAGGAGGAATGCCTCCTGGTGTGAAGGACAGCCTGTGCAAAAGACAAGAGGTGGTAGATAGAGGATATAGAAGAGGATGGTAGATGGTCAAGTTCTGAAAAGAGCAAGTAGACTAGTTTGGATAAGCAGACTAATTGTGAAGAGTTGTTATTGAAAAATGGAAGGATTGGTATTTTATTTTAAAGGATGAAAGGACCACTAATGGTTTATGAATGGAGAAAGGATATAGTTAGATCTATGATTTAGGATATCTTGGCAACCGTGTGAAGGAGAGATTAGTGAGGGGAAAGTCTGGAAGCAGGAGCTGGATGATGAGAATTTGTGCTAGAATGGTGGCTGTGGGAGGAGATAAAAAGAGAACTAACAAAAAGATATGTAGAGGTAGAATAAGTAAAGCTGGTCAACTGAGGGATCTAGAGGAAGAGGAAGAGGAAGAGTTCAAGGTTGTAAAAAGCTGGGTGAAAGAAGGATGTTTGTCCCTTCAAAAAAAAAAAAACAACTTAGAAGAGGAGTGAGTATTATTTGTCTTTTTGGCCTATAAATTCTTTGTGGTCAGGGACTAGGAAAGTTTATGTTAGGGTAGGCATCTAGTATAGTGCCCTGCACACAAGAGTCACAATTAACAGTAAGGCTAAATTGAATTGAAAAGTGGTAGAGTATAGAATAATATAATTGGAAGGAGTAGTAGGAGGAACAATTTGTGTGTGTGTGTGTGTGTGTGTGTGTGTGTGTGTGTAATATTTCTATTGTGGAGACAATATGCCATTGGAGATTATAATTGAATTTAGAGGAAGCCAAAAATTCAAGTTCCACCTCACATTTTTAAAAGCTATATAACACTGGGGAAGTCAGTTAATTTCTTTAATTTTTCTCAGTTGTAAAATAAGTGTGGAGGGGGAGAGGTATCAGTAAATAGTAGATGTAGTATTTACCTTGAAGGGACAGCTTGACAGTACAGTGGATCAGAAGCCAGGAAAGTTGATATTTGTAAGTTCAAATCTGCTCTCAGACACTTACTAGCTATGTGACCCTGTTCAAGTCACTTTGCCCTTTTTGCCTCATATCCTCAACTGTAAAATGAATTGAAGAAAGAAATGACAAACTACTCCAGTATCTCTGCCAAAAAAATTCCAAATGGCATCACAGAGTCAGGCACAACTGAACAGGGATGTGGTGAAGCTCAAATAAGATTATACATATAAAATGCTAGATAAATGTTAGTTTGCACTTCACAATGAGCTTTCATGTGCTTTATATCATCTTTTCCCTTATAAAACACCATGACAAAATGGTTCTTACTAAGCCCATTTGACAGATGAGAAAACTGAAGCTCAAAAGATGCTTATGCAAATGATTGAAACAACAAAATAAAATTTAAAAAAAAATGAATGAAAGAACAAGAACTAAAAAACCAGTTTTTCTAGTCCTGCATTCTTTCCCTGTCTCAAGTCAAAGGTGAGGGAAACATCTTGGATCCTAGATTTAGGATCTGTACAGATCATCTGATCCAATTTTATAATATTACATGTGGAACTGAGGCCTTGAGAGGTTAAATGACTTATGTGAGATCTCACAAGTAACATGACAGAACCATAATTTGAACCCCAGATCTAGCAGTTGAGGTAAGAGACCCCACAAAATCATGAAGAGAATAAAAAAGAGTACAAGCCTTAGTGATCAGAAAAATACAGAAGACTGGGAGTCAAGAAACAGATTCAAATCTTGTCTTTGTCACAAATTTTCTGTGTATCTTTGAGTAAGATCTATCTGGACTTCAGTTTTATCATCTTTAAAACCAGAGGGTTAGGTTTGGTGTTGCCAACCAGCCACTCTCACCTTGGATAATATCACAAAAAGTTTGTCACTTCTTACTGATGTGTCATGTTAAGTCTAAGGTTTGGGGAGTTTGGTTTTTTGCTGGTGTTTTTTTAGCTCTAACATTGTTACAAAGTCTCTTCCAATGTTAGATTCAAAGTGATATTGTCCTTTCTGGCTTTGACACCCTATGTATTACATTCTATATTCTAAGGTCTTTTCCTGCTCTGTCTATATTCTATGATCCTTTTGAATTCTGATGTTTTATGTTCTACTCTCTTTATGCTAAAGTCTTTTTAAGTTCTGGTATTCATGATCCTATGGCCCCTTTTAGCTCTGATATTGTTTTCTAAGAGTCCTTCCAGTGCTAGAATTCTATATTTTAAGATTTCTTCCAGCTCATTTATGAGTTTTATAATTCCAGCTACCTCTAGTTTTTAGCCTCCTCTTTTTAATATAAGAGGCAAGTACTTAGAACTGGACAGGTACTTAAGAGTCCCATTGTCTACTATGATGTTAAGAAACCTTCCAAAAGCAGCTATCATTGGGAATATGGTATTATATAAACACAGAAATCAACAGAATTGGGATAGAAAACATGATTAAGAAATTTCTGTTGTAAATCAAGCATTTGATTTAGGTAGGATGATGATAATTGAGATTTCATTATAACCTTAGCAAGTTGCCTAGGATGCTGAGAAGTTAAGTACCTGCCTGGGGTCACCCAGACAATAAATGCCAGTTCTTCCTGACTCTGAGGTTGCCTAGGCTAGAGTAGTCCCCATACCATTCTGTCCAGTTACTTCTCCTTAATAGATTATTATTGGTGAGCAATGTGGTATGATACAATGTAAAAACTGCTGTATTTTATATCAGCATACCTGGGGTTTAACTCCAATCGTGCCTCTAATTTCTTTGTGAACTTGGAAAAAGTCATTTCCATTTCTTTGAACCTCAGTTCCCAAATATAAGAAATGAGATTAATGATATTTTTCTCTGGAGTGTTGGAAAAGACCTTTGTAAACTGTATATTATGGAAAAGTAGTAGGTGGCATCATCAGGAATATCACCAAAGTCCCTTCCTTCACTAAAGTCTTCCTCCAGTACTCATCACAATTGGAAGGCAATCCTAAATTATGGAAGGTTTGATCAGTTTTACTGGGTCCTACAAATTTGGACTGCTTCCAATCCAGATGGGCCTGGGGATTACCAACATAGATGAGTTCAAAGAAATTAATCACTAGACAATTGACTACCAGGTGATAACTTTTTTCATTCACAGAAATTCAGAAAAATGTCTAGTAATATATGGAGGTAGGAGTGGAGGGGAGATGATGACCTTTCAAAATGGTGAGTTATATGGTTGTTGTAACTGCAAGCAAGGGCTTTGTCTTATTTAATCTTTATATGTCTGTTCTCTGCATTTAGTAAACGTTTCTTGAAAGAATGGCCCAACATCACAGTATTGAGTTTGCAACAGCTGTAAGGGGGTAAATAAAATCGTTAATAGGAAGAAGCACTTCAAGGACTAAGATGCTTTCTTCAATCTTTTTCTGTGGTGATGAATATGTAATTTTTATTTGTTTAAATGATATTTGTAGGAATCTTAAGTTGTATGTATATATCTATTTATATTACTGGCTTTGTATTATAGTTAAGAGTCTTTCACCATTCTTCATATAAATCTTGATTTTTTATGGGTTGAAGAGAGCTCAGCTAAAAAAACTCTCCTCAGATATGTGTGTGCATATCTCAAAAAAAAAATCTGAGCTGAAATCAATAGGCTGCTTTGAGATGATGTGAGTTTTGTGGCTTCGGACATTGAAATGTACATTTAAAAAAAATTTCAAGTCTCCTACCTAAAATTAAATCAGCTGCTTGTTTATTTGGGCTTCTATTTTTATTTTAATAAGGTTTTAATTAGATTATAAGTTTAACTGCCAATTACTATGAGAAGGTAAGTTGGGTTTCTTAGGGAAGAGAGAGCTGGTAGTCAGGCCTGAGCCCTGACTCCCAAATTTAGCATTAACTTGCTCTGTGTGTGTGTGTGTGTGTGTGACCAAAAACATTCTAGGATATGATTTGACATATGTGAAATAGAACAATGACAGCTACTCTATCCTCCTACCTAAATATAATATTTGGCCTCTGAAATAGTGGACTAAATAATCCACTAGTTTATTTAAAAAATCCTCTCTCGTATATTTAGCTTGATTTTCCTTATAGCCCTAGGCATTTCCCTACCATTACTAGCCTACAAGGTTGTCTAAGTGAGTGTTGGATGATTTTTTTGCTTCTAATTCTGCCTTTTAACTTTTTATGTTCCAGGGTCCCTTTCAGTTAACATTCTAAGTTCTATGTGAAAAGTGCTTTGAAAAAAATTTAAGCCCTTTTAAAATCAAAAAGATTCCTGAAAATGCTAAGAATTTCCAGTATCTTTACCCCCTCCTAAAGCAGACTTCCTCAAACTGCCTCAACCACCCACCTCCTTCCTTATTTCCCCCTCCCTCTGTATGCCCTCCTAGCCTCAAGGAGCCAGGGTTTTCTTCCTTTTTTGCCCAAGCAAACAATTACCATCCAAAAGACTACACAAGTTTCAAAGTGTTAAGACAAAGTTTTCCTGCTATATTTTAGTTAAAGAATGATGACTTTTTCTGGTATCTATGATTATTCACATCAGCCATCAATCTTGATCCCTATTTATGCATATTATGATGACAAAGGAGGTTCAATGAATTGTATGAATATTTGCAGGGGCACAATGTAGATATGACCTCTTCTAATTTTTCAATCTACAAAGTCTTCCTATTATCCTCTAGTGAAAAGAACAAAGAACCAAGCATGTGGATTCAAAATTTCTCCCTTACACTTTTTTTGTGTGTGTGTGTGTGAAAATTCTGCTAGATTGTAAGTTTAGGATTATAAACTAGAACTGGAAGGAATTCTGATTCTGACCCTCTTATTTTTTCCAACAGGAAATTTGCTGAAAGACACAGGTAAGAAGTAGAAGCGTTGGGATTTGTACCTATGTTTTCTAACTCCAGAATCAGATATTTTCCACTTCATCAGACTGTTCTCTTAGTGAAAAAAGAATGTTGGGCTTTTAGGTAAGGAATGGAATGGGTCTGATTTATTATAATATGACCTTGATTATACAAGTCACTTAAACCCAAAACGCCTCATTTAATTCATTTTTAAAAAATGGATGTAACCCATAACTTTTCACCTAAAGATGTTATTTGGTGGCTTTGCTTTTTTAACTTGTGCTTCATTTACTATATCTTTTCTTAAAAATCATCTTCAGCTACAACCTGGAAGCAATCAATGACCACGGGAGTAGAAACTAGGGAAGAGGAAAATTAAAACTCAAAGGGAGCTGCATGCAAAGTTAGGCTCTTTCAGCTCCTTGCCAAAGACTTTATCTTCTCCCTCTTGGGGCCCAGGTAGTAAAGGGGTGGAGCTGGAAGAGATTTGGGGAAAGGAGTGGGGGCAGGGATTCACACTTTAAGCAAGAGGAGTTTCCCTCCTCCGCAACCTTTAATTTAAGGAGAGGTTCCAACTTCAGTAGAAAGCAGGCTCGATATGGGGAAGAGATGGCTTCCACGAGAGGATCCTGGGATTTTAGCCCTGGAAGGACCTGAGAGGTTAGCTGGTTCAATCCCCTCCTTTTCTCTGACAAACAGACCCTGTGATTTCTTATAGGGAGCGCTCTTTCTTTATCCATGAAGATCTATTATAATCTTAAAAAGTTACCCAGGGAACTGAGTCTTGCCGGGTTAAGTGACTTGCTCAAATTGACACAGTCAGAACTTAAATCCTGATTTTCCTTATTCAGAGGTCTACTCTCCTCATAACGTCGCGCTGGCTCTTTCAGATCCTCTCATTTTCTTGTGGAGGAAACCGGACTTGCCCTTTATTGCACTGGACGTAATAATTATAGCCAGCAAATATTTATATAGCGTATTAATGTTTGAAAAGCGCTTTACAAACCTTATCTCATTTGATCCTAACAACAAACCTATTAAACCTGGTTTAGCGAACCTGGATTAGGAACCCAGGTCTTTTTTTTCCAAACCCAGGGCAATAACTGTTAGATCTTCTCTTTGTATACTTAGAGTTTAGCAGAGTGGCAGGATCACGGTAAGCACTTAATAAATGCTGATTGCTGAATGGTTCTATTACACCACTCAGGTAGGAAACTATATTCTCCGGTCACATTACCTCCTTCAGATCTGTTCTCTAGTCTGTTCCCTCTGTTCCTCACTTTAAAGACACAAAATGGGTATCATACTAGTACCACCAGCGCCATAGTGTTGTTGACAAGAAAGCACTACCTCAGGAAACTGTGATTCGACACACATTTAAGAACCTCTCTTGAATGCAAGGCCAGTACTGTGCTTGGGAACCCGAGAAAAGATGTGAGTAGAGACAAGGTGTGTTCGAATTTAGGGACCAAGTACCTCAGGGTCTCTATGATGAGGTCCAGCATTGCATTAGAACACTTTTTATGCCAATCCTTCCCCCATCCAATCAATTTCCGAGCTGCCTATTCCGGAGGGTCCTGATTTTTCGGTCTCGGGTTCCCATCTCCCTTACCCCCGACCCCACTACCCCATCCCTGGGACTCAGCTCCCGTGGGGTGCATTCTTTCCGTGCCATGGATACTTCAGGGCTCCAAAAATAGCGGGTCCCTAGTCTGCGTGGCCTATGACTCCTACGGGACCCGTGCGTGCCTGCCTCGAGGTGTGGAGGCCCTGCGAGTGGAGGCAGGCAGAGGCGAGCAGAGAGGGGGCGAAGGGGGGAAAGACATGGAAGTCGGGGCCTCGCCCGCCTCATTACAGCAGCCAAGGTGTTGCCCTCGTTAAACTGCCTTCTGCTGCCAAGCTGTTTGAAGTTTGGAGCCGGTGGGGGGAAAGAAAGAGGGATTGAGGGGAAGACTGGGGACGTGGAGGCGGACCCGCACCTCAGCATCTCCATAAAACACCTTTTATTAACTCTATAGGGCCCGGAAAGGCTCCTGTAGCCTCGTCGCCGCTCCTTGCCCTCCCCGCCTCGGTGTTTACAGCTCCGAATAATGAAAACCCATATACACCAGCAGTATCGGTGCACCTTAGTCACAGTCTCTCCACGTGCAATCTTCTGCCCTTTCCCTTCTTAGCTCCGTGACCACGGGGCAAACCACTCCATCTCTCGAAGTCTGTCCCCTACTCTGCAACCCAGACGAATAATGAAGGTGCTTTCCAATGAGGAGAGTGCCAGAGAATAGTCAACAATTGACAGGGAAATCCTAGAAGACACAACTTGTCCTGGGTCATGGGCTCTTCTTTAGAATTTCCATTTAGTCATATACTCTCTAAGCAAGACATTAACTCCTTTCTTGATCTCAGTTTCTTCCTCAAAAAAAAGTGAGGGTGATTCTTGGGCTCTCTGTTTGGGGTGTTTATAGATCAGTATGAGAGCTATATTACTGCCTGAATCCATCCATCCACCACCACCACCACCACTCTAGCCTTCTCTGTCACAAATACACAGAGGTCAAGCATATCTACATTTCTGCACCATCACTCCAAAAGTTTATCCAGGCATTTACATTCCAGACCGAATAGGTGTATTCCCCTCCAGTCAAGCACACATTCACAAGCAAACAGGATGAAAGCGTTTACCCACAAGTATTCGTGTGCATTTACATGCATACAGAAGCAAAATGATATACATCTATTGAATCCCATTGCCCCACCAATTAAAGATTCTTTTATTATGTACTTGCTCTCCCACCAACTCAACCAATATTGTAAAACCATATATATGTATACATATATATATACATACTAGCATACATACATTAACCATATAGACGTGTGCATACATTATAATGCTGGTAAGCAAGCTGAAGAAATTGTCAGGACCCTAGTTTTTATTCCTAGCAATCCTGAAGGCCATTTTCCCCTATAGCTTTCCTTTCCAATTGTTCAACATTGCTTCTTTAACCAGTGTGTGTTCAGGGCCAGCTCGCCAATACCCCAAACAATGTCTAACTGTACTGATTTAATTCAAGTAGCTGGTCTTCATCTATTGAACTCAGAAGGTTTTTCGGGGTATCTTTTTTGGTGGTTCTGAATATATTTTTCCATTTCTTCATTTTTAAAAAAAATTTTCTTTAGGAGAGGGAGGAAAGGGGAGATTCAAACAGCTTTCTAAATGGAAAAGTAAGAAAGTTGGCATCCTTCGACCCTGTGTACAAATGGCTTTCATGGAAATGTTCTGAGGTCAAGAAAATAAAAGGTCAGCTTTGGTGAATCTGTCCCCATGAAAACAGTCACACAGCTTTGAGGTAGCAAAAATAAAACAAAAACAAAAATAAAACACAACCAGTAAAGGATAAGCAAAATTTACCCCCAAAAAACCTGAGAACAAACAGGCAGTTAGGTAGTTTAAATACATTAAAAAACTTAAGTGACAGGAACAAAGTTTTTATTTACAAAGAATAAGTTTTCCTTGGAATTAGGAATTATTAGGCATTCGACAGGAAGTGCGGAAACCAAACCAACACTTGTTTAAAAAGAGTAATTCCCAGACCAACTGGGCTCTCTTTCCCGTGGAATATATGGTCACCGGAACCTCGGGAAAGGAGGAAGCTGTGCAGAGAATGACTTCGTGATATTGCAAATTAATGGGTAAAAGGAAACAGAGGAGAGCAAAATCAGATTTCCAATCTAGGACGGAAAAGGTGAGTCGAAGGTTGGAAATGAAGCTAACAAGGTTGTCCGATTTGCCTCTCGTGTGCCTGTCAATACCGGCTCCCCTTTCCATTTGCTTGGATATATTTTATATAATATATGTAATATATTTTTCTTTCTTTCTCTTTACGAATTAAAAAAACAATTTCAAAGGGCATTGCACTTGACCAGTTTTGCTGCTGACAACTCTCAGGAGTATTTTAGATATCCATAACAGAACGAGAAAATAATGGACAGCCAGAAATAGTAGTCTTGCCTCGTACTCCGATGGCGCCCGGCGGATTTTCTGAGTGCTGAGTTCCCTTCCCGAGGCTGCTTCTCACTGGTTGAGCTCCAAAGCCCAGACTTGCTGTGGCCAGCCTGTCCGCCCTTTAATCTTTTTTTCTCCAGGTCCCAAGGAGTGAGGATACCCTTCGCTGGGCTGTGCACCGATCAGGACCGCAACCACGGGAAAAGTTAGGGGGGAAAAGGGAAAGACATTCAAGTTTAGACTTTTCTTCCCGCCAGTGCAGTCCCTCCTCCCGAGAGTTAGGGCAAGGTTTTCAAATAAAGGAACCAGCTTTCTGTTTGGCAAAGAACATAAAGTAGCTTCTATATACCAAGATGGGGCTGGGAAAGTTGTACCAGTCTACCGAGTTGCCAGGCCTGGAGGGAATACTAAAGAAGATACCCAAATTCTTAAATTCTCCTAGCTCCCAAATAGCCCCCTTACTCATTTTACCCCCGCCCTTGTTCCTTCATCTCCTATTCTTCCGAGACTAAGTCGGGGTGCTTTGAGTTAAGGATAGAAAAAAACACTGGGCCTAAGGATGGATAGGAACAGCAAACGCCCCAGCCAGCCATCAGCTTTCCTGGTTCAGCGGAAAGAACTAGACTGAATATTGCTTAAGGTTCCTGCAAACCGAATTCTAAGATCCTGAAAGCCCTTACAGTACCCCCCGCAGGGCACTGGACTGGACGGAGCCTTGGGCCACCAGAGGCCCGATTCCTATCTCACGCTGTCTCCTCGACTCTCTGTCTGGGTTTCTGGGCCTCAGCCTCCCAGCCTGGCCCCACCCCCCTTGTAGTTAGTTTTTTTTTTTTTGTTTTGTTTTGTTTTGTTTTTAACCCAAAGTGGATCTTTTGATTAAGCCCCAAGAAGCCTCCAGGGCTGACAGAGGGGCCGGTCTGGGCACCTAGGGAGAGCACAGCCCCAAACAAGGCCAACACCAATGAAGTTCTGACAGTGGGGCGGAAGTCTAGGGCAAAAATGAATTAGTTGAGGGTGCCCAAAATGGTGCACCTTAAAGAAATCAACGTTCGTGACTTTGAAATCTAGTTTAGTACTCCGACAACGAGAACCCTGGGGCGAGATGGCCCTGCTACAAAGGCCACCACACTACTGTCCCCTCTCCGGGAAATCTAGCCTCGAAGCCCTCTCCCCCACCTCAGGGCAAAAAGACCTATCTCTTCTCCGGGCCTGCAGCTGGGAAAAGAGAAGGGTATAGAAACCCGGGTGGCAAGTTACCGTTTTCCTTTTAGTTCGCGTATTAAAAAGAAAGACTTCGGTTGAGCTTTTAAAACAGAAATTGTAACGAAGCCCAGCAGTTCTGGTAAGCAGGAACTGACCGGGGACTTCAGGAGGGGGGAGGAGGGAAGGTTAAAACTGGAGGGGCTCTTGGAGCACAGAACACAATATATTGGAATTGCAAGAGTCTATAACTGAAATTATAGAATGTTGGTAGTGAAAGAGAATTTACTACATTGAACATAAAATGTTAACTCTAATTGGGAGGGCCCTTAGAACAGAATATCTGTAACAGGAATAACACGAACTGGAAGGATCCTTAGTCTCTCCATCTTGAGCGTCTTTATAGTAATTTTGCAGAGGAAAAAAAAAAAAAAAAACTGAGGCCCAAATAGGTGAAGAGACTTGCTTAATATCACACAAAAAGTTCCCTGGCGATCAATGCGAAGAATTCAATTCGCCCCTTTTATACACACGCAATTGAAAATCCTCCATAAATATCCTAGTCCCCGCAGATAACCAGAATACATGAACATCCCTGCTTTAATCCAGGGCTTGCGATTTATGCGTACTTTTACCGTCCCTGGCACTCCATACATAAAGTCTCTGACGGTGCAGTATCACTCACTAAGCCCAGCTGACCCTAGGGTCCAAAGGGAAGGGAAACACCCAGGTCTGGAGACTTACCGGCTCTCTTTTACGCTTGCTCTCCCGGCCGCTGTCCACCTTCTTGAGCTCCGCCTTGAAGCCCTCGGGGTCCCCGGCCTGAGAGTCCTTGGCCAGCACGTCCATGAGGTAAGCAATGTAGCTAGTGGCCAGGCGGAGGGTCTTGATCTTGGAGAGCTTGGTGTCGGCGGGTACATTGGGAATGCACTCCCGTAGTTCCGCGAAGGCGCTATTGATGCTCTCCGTGCGCCGCCGTTCTTTCTTGGGCCCTGCTCCTTTCCGCCTACCCAAGCGGCCACCCAGAGCCTCCAGCCTTCCAGGGCTCTCCACTGGCCCCGCGGTCCCTGCCGTATCCGGGCTGTAGGCAGCCGGGGGTGGTCGCCTCCCAGAAAAATCTGGGGCCACGTCTCCGGGGCTCAGTACCCAGTTCTGGAAATAAGGCCGCTCTTGATGACACCGTGAGGCTGGAGCAAAGAGGAAGGGTTCGTGCAGCATGGGATGGGGGTGAGGGGGATGATGGTGAGGGTGTGGATGGGGGTAGCCGCCCACTAGGTTCATGGTGAATCGCGCGCGGCTCCCTGGCCCCCCCAGTGGCCCTGAATTGAGCCTCGCCTCTGCCGTAGAATCTAACGCTGCGCCATTCGCTACAGCCCCGATCCGTCGAGGAGGGTGCGGTGACTGAGATGAAGCAGAACGGGGCTGGGGAGGGGAAGTCTGGGCAGCTGGCTACAGCCCCTTAGCTGCAGAGCTGACTGTAACTCTGGCGCTCTAGGGGATGATTTTAACCCTTCTCGGGCCTCTTTTCCTGGCCGCAGCTTATATAGGGCCGAGGCTTTGATGTCAACCCTTCCCCAGAGCCAATAGCAGGGGGGCGGATCCAACAGTGTAGAGAAGACAGAGCAGCTGCCCCTCCCCCAGGAAAAAGTGGGAGATCTGTGCAGCCAACGCCCACCGGACAGCTGTCCGCCCTCCGGGACAGCTGACCCCACCCAGTTTCCATAGACCCCCAACGACTTTTCCTGCGCCTGGACTCAAGGGAAGACGGAGGTGCGTTGGGAAAGAGCGGTGTGAAGACTGGTCATTCTCGGTGATATCCCCCCGTTTTCACTTTACTGAATGCCAGCAACTGCCAGGCATTCTTCTGAGCACCATTGTTAGTATTGTGCCTAAGTCTTTTATCTGCTCACCTATCTGCGCTCTAGGATGCAACCAGGTTAGACTCCACAGCCGTCTTTAAGTTGCGGGATGGAGAGGAAAGAATCAGTCCCTCCTGAAAAGGAAGGGGGAAAGCCTGTAGAAAAAAAAACAAAACTAAACAAAAAAAAAAAACCTTTGAACACTCTCCCATCCTTGGGGTTCCAGTCCAATAACATAGTACCCCAGTTTCTAGAACAGTGAGCCCAATAAGCTGATTCCTGCCAGAGGTGGCCTGGCTTTGCCCAACCCCAGGCAAAGTCTACCTTTAGGTAGTCTCAGAACTTCATAGAGAAGGAGAATCTGCCAGAGCTGCTCACCTCTTTTGGTATGGGGGCCCTACCGGGGCAGGCACTAGGTTTCCCCGGACTCCTCCAGGACCCCGCCCGTAGAGAGGCAGTAGAGGGAGAGTGCAATCTGCCGGAACATCTGGGCTGCGCTAGAATTGCAGTCACAGTTTAAGAATGCCTGCTTCGTATAGGAGAATATAGCTCTGAGACTCGGAGGAGATAAACGAAGACATTCGGAGACATTTGCAAACTAAACGGGACAAATACAGCCTCAGACACCCCGGTTTAATGGAGCTCTATACACACTTCAAGACACACACGAATGATTAATATTAATCCACAAATTGCCCCCCCTCACTCCGAGAGAAAGACACACCCTTTCCTGAGATACAACACATGGGATTCATACCCTAAAATACACCCACTCAAAGACATGCACGGACCCAGAGACACACACAAAAACATATGGCCTTAGAGATACACGCAGACCCATTCGAAATACGCTAGAATTAGAATAAGGACCTTCACAGAACCTTCACAAGCTGAGAAGCTCAGTAGGGACCCAGATCTGGATGTAATTGATGAAAGAGAGGGAACTTATTCCTACCTTTATTTCTTTTCAATTGCTTTCGCCAATCTGTTCCTGTTCCTGTATTCAAACCCATTCTGGTCCAGAAAAGGAATTTCTTACACTGATACTTTGGCAAATCCATATTCATCTCAGTTAACTGCCTTTCCTGCCCCCCCCCCATTTTTGTCTGCTCCAAAGCTGCCCTCCCCAAATCTTCATATACATAGACACAAACCGATGGAAGAGTATTTGTGAGCGTTCATATAGGAATGTGCTAGGAACCGAGAGCAAGTATGGAAGAGGCTCAGAACCAGTGTGATCTTGAACAAATTACTTAGCCTTTTAGTGCCCTAGGTTGCTCTCTTTAAGACTATAAAGTGCCGAAAAGGTGCTTATCTACGTAGTAGAGAAAGTTTCTTCACTGGGAATTCCCAATACAAAGAAATTACCGATTCTCTGGCTATCCTTGTTTCTACCTCGTAAAGACCAGCACACCAGCCTGTGCTTTCAGTCAAGTTTTCATGAATACGATGGTAAACCTAGTGCTCTCTTCTTTTCTTTTCTTTCTGGCAACTTTGCAAAGTGTCACAGTAGATAGAAGCATGTGTCTGTTGTCATGAAAACCTGAGTTCGATCTGGCGTCAGACACATTAGCTGTGTGATCCTGGATAAATTACTTAATCTCTTTGTCTCCAGTTATATATATGCCACTATATAAATGCTTATTTCCTTTCCCTTTTTTCCTCTTCTTTTTTCTTTCTTCCTTTCTTCTTAATTCGTTCTCCCTTCCTCTTTTTCTTTGCTTGCTTACTTCCTTCCTTTTTGCTACACTAGGGTATAGACAGGCATAGGCTGGGGTGAGTACAATCTGATGATGAATTTGGGGGATACAAAATTCAGCTGAGATAGTCTCTGCTTTTATGGAATTTACAGGTTGTGAATCTTTCATTGAAGTACTGGAGGATCAATCAGAAACCATAGAAATGAAAATGCTTTGTAAAAAACAGAAGACAAATTAAGAAATCATTATTTGAACTGGTAGGGATCTTCGTTCCTGGTTCTATTGTACTTTAAGATTTATCAAATACTTTCCTCAAAACAAGGTATATGGTGCAGAGGGATGGGACACGGAGCAACAAGGAACAAACCTCCATTTTTAAGGACAAGGAAACTATGTCTTGCCCTAGGTCACAAAGTTAGTTAATGGGAGACTCAGGACTCCCAGTATTATTCTGTTGGGAGCTCCTTCCACTGTCTGTGGAAGTCAGCATCATTACAACTTCTCATTTTGAACAGGCAGAAACAGCAATATTCACACCGCCCAGTTCTTAAACTCAGATATTCACAATAACACATCTTTTCCACAAGGGAATAGATGTTACCATCCTTGATGCCATACATTTGCACCCAACATTTCCAATTACATCCTCATAGATATTTCTCATTGACACACCTGAAATGTCATCCTTATTTTCTCACCCACCTTTCTCATTTGCAGACATTTTCAAACATCTCACAGTTTACTCATCTCTTCACACAATTACAATTACATGTATTTCATTTAAAAATTTTTTCCTTCTAACTTTTGTCTGTATATCACTTACATTTTCAACTCTATCCCTTTATAGAGAGTTAGCCTTTATAACAAAGAATAGGAAAAAAAGTTTATCAAAACTAATCAATACCAACCCAATCCTACATTTTATATGTGTGTGTATGTGTGTGTGTATGTAGCCTTCCACCTCCACAAAGAAAGGAAATTTCTTTCTCAGTTTTTTTTTCCTTGAGGCCAAGCTTGGTCTTTTTTATTTTCACAGCATTCAGTTTCTATTTCTCTTAATGTTCTTTTGATTTATATATCATTGAAGTGTATATTGTTTCCTTACTTTGCTTACTTCATTTTACATTAGTTCATATTCGTTTTCTTTGTTTTTAGTATTTATCATATTAATCATATTATCATAGTAATATTCCATAACATTCATGTTCTAACTTTTGTAGTTCTTTTCCCCAATCCAAAGGTATCTATTGTATTTTCAGTTCTTTGGTACCAGATTTGCAAAAATGTTTATTTTTTCGTATATATTCTCATGTAGAATCCTCATCATTGGATTTTTCACACAACTGTCTATCACACACATTTTCATATACCCCTCCATTGGTTATAGACATTTTCATCCTTCCTTAGATACATACAGACTTTTGGAATTCTTTCCAATGGATTAATGGTATTTGAATTTTGGTGCTTATAAAACTGGTGTTTGTGTGTGTGTGTGTGTGTAGCTGATATGATGTCTCTCCATGTATCTACCTGAGACACCTCTGTTATGAAAGTATCTCTTAGGCTCCTTCAAACTAAAGTAAGGATCGGGATCTGGTGTTTTATTCAGTTAGAAGTATGTACAAATTCCTTCAACTGATCTCAAAACACTCTAAATTCAGTCTTATTTTAGGTGTATTGGAGGAAAGGCAGGAAGGGTTCCTCCCTGAGTCAGCTAAAATACAGGGATCTAATATAATTTCACCATCTATCCAGATCTTGGGAAGACTTGGCAGGCCCCCTGAAAGCACAGTATCTCACCTGCCCTCCCCACTCACATCATCACAATCGAATTTCTTCAAAGTTGCTCTTTTCAATCGATTCCATTAGTTTTTCAATTAATAAATTAGCTTTGTAGTCCTTCTTTCTATTGACAACCCAAGGGCTATACTGAAATACTCCAGCTCCCTCCCTCTCCCTTACCCTCCACCCTATCAGAACCCAGAGGACAGAACAATGTCTGGTGCCCTCACCTAGTCACTGCCCAAAGTCATTGAAGGAGGAAAGCTACAAGGAAGGCAGAAGATTGTGACTCTAGTCCCTTATAGAGAGTGAAAGAGAAGTAGAAAGAGCAAAGAAGGGTTCCTTTGGAGCCACTATTTCTTGGGCCTGAGAAGGACAGGCTGGTGGTTCCAGAATGAGACTTTCCTTCCAATATTACTTTATCCCAGTCAGATGTTTTAACTTGAAATATTTTTTTAATTTTATTGTTTATTAAAACTTTTTATTTGCAAAACATATGTATGGGTAATTCTTCAACATTGATGACCCTTACAAAACTTTCTGTTACAAATTTTCTCCCCTAGTCCCCACCCCTCCCCTAGATAGCAGGAAATCCACTACATGTTAATTATATTAAAATACTTGACAAATCGAATATATGTATACATATTTCCACACTTATCATTGTTGTGCAAGAAAAATCGTATCTACAAGAAAAAAATCAGAGAAAGGAAATACAATGTAAACAAACATCAATAGAGAGCATGAAAATGTTATGTTGTGGTCCACATTTCATGTCCCTCTCTCTGGGTGTATATGGCTTTCTTCTCTGAACAATTGGAACTGGTTTGAAACATTCATTGTTGAAGAGAGCTATGTCCATCAGAACTGATCATCATATAGTATTGTTGTTACTGTGTATAATGATCTCCTGGTTCTGCTCATTTCGCTCAGCATCAGTTCATGCAAGTCTCTCCAGGCCTCTCTGAAAGCATCCTGCTGGTCATTTCTTATAGAACAATAATATTCCATAACATTCATATACCATAATTTGTTCAGCCATTCTCCAATCGATGGGCATCCATTCAGTTTCCAGTTTCTAGCCACTACAAAAAGGGCTGCCACAAACATTCTTGCACATGTGGGGCCCTTTAACTTGAAATCTTTAAAGTTTTTTTTTCCCAAAAAATATTTTGATAACTATATTTCAAATATAATGGCTTCCCTTTAAAATTCTTGTATTTTGGGGGTCCATAGGCTTCATTGACTGATAAAGGGGGCCAAGACATGAAAAAGGGGTAAGAACTCCTATCCTAGTTAAAACTCAATGCAAATTCTTACTTGGCCCACCAACATCTTTCTCTTCTCATCTTTTTTGTCTTCCTCAACTCCCAAACCACATTACCTAGTGAAATCTGTACACACATATTGACTGGAACATACCACATTAACTGCAGTAGCAACAGGTTAGCCTCTGCCAGAACTCAGGAGTATTGTGAAAGCTAAGTCAGAATCCAGAGCTCCATTCTAACTTTGCCCTTAACTTGATGTAAAGAGGAAATGGTGGATCTGAAATCAAAGGACCTCACTGAGAACTTTGGCTCCTTCCATTACTACCTTTGGGCAAATCACTTTCTTTATAAAATGGAGATAGCTTTGTTACCTAGGTGTGCTCACAGGCCACCCAAAAAAGACAAAACCACTAAATATCTCCTATGAACACATATATAATCAAAGAACACAGAATATTATATTTGGAAATGACATCAGAACAGAAATTTGGTACTGGAAGAGATCTAAGAACATAAAATCAGAACTAGAAGAGAAAATAAGTCTTAAAATAGAGATTCAGAAGCATTAGTCAAATGAGATAATGTATGTAAAATCCTTCATAAGCCTTAAAACAATATATAAATGTTATTTATTATAAATTCATACTTAAATTTTACAGGTTAGGAAGCAGACTTAGAAGGAGGAAGTGGTTTGCTCAAGATTTCTTTGATTTTACCAGCCAATCTTACCCTTCGAACTTAAAACATGCTCTACCTTCCAAAGTCCTGGGTTGAAATATATATCCTTTGGGACAAGCCCGGTTTGAGGTGTGAGAAGTAGGGCCAGAAAGGACTCTTATCTTCCTCCCCCAACCCCCAACATTTCTGCTAGGAATCAGCCCTGCAGTGGGTTCCAAGGGTTTCCTTCCCTCCTGGGAGCGCCTGGAGAGGCTGCAGGACAGGCTGGATGTGAGGAGGCGCCTCCTCGGCCTAGAAGCCCAACCTCATCCCGCCGAGTCCAGTGACCTTGACGCCGTTCGGCGTCCCAGTCGCGGACCCCTTATCTAAATAGGGCTGTAAATCAGGGGCCTGTCACATCCCGGGTAATTACAGGAACTCCACACTACTGGCCCCCGCCGGCCCTGGCTGTTTACTTTAGCGTCGCGTAAAATATTCCCCCTGTCTTTTGTATTCGCGTCTCCCTGTAACATTCCATAAATCAACCCGCAGCAGGAGCGCGCTCCCCTGAAATAGCTCTCTTCCAGGGTTAGAGTTTGGAAGGCTTTGCAGCCGAGTAGTAGTCCTCTTTCCCATTCCAGTCTCTGGGTCAGACCCGACTTATCCCTGGCGTCTCTCCTTAGAGGTGCTAAAGACTCGGGGAAAGGTGAGGGGAATAACTGGTGGGGAGTCAATTATTCTAGCGGATAAAGGAGATGGAAACTATTAAGTCTCCGAGATTGGGTCTCTCGATACATCAGTTCTTCTCTCAGTTTAAGCCTCCTGAGAACCGGAGTGTTCTCTTTGAGATTCCATGAGGAAATGTGTCCTCAGGAAGTGGCTCATGGATGGAATTGAAAGAACTTTAGAACATAGAACTCTGGAAGTGTGCTTTAGTACATATAATACAGAATATTAGCGCAACCAGGGTCCTTAAAATGCACAACTCAGTCACCATTAGAACAGACCTTGGAACATACAACATACAGTGTTAGAATTGGCAAACCTTAGAAATACCTCCAAGCCCTTTACAGAGAAGAAAAGAAAAGCTAGAGAGGCTAAATATCTTGTCCATAGCCACACAAGAGGTGATTGTGGATACAAGAGAGAGGGTGTTTCTTTCTCCTAAAGCCCATTTCCCCAAGAGAAATTAAAAAGGAAAGGAGAGGAGAATCTAAAGAGACAGAAACAGCCTGTTCTGCTCGTAACATCAGCCTTAAAGACATACAATCTATTTATGGTAAACCCGCGACTGCCCGGTCTCTAATGGATTTCATAAATCAACACCATGGAAAAAGAATATTAAATTTTCCGTGTCTCCCTGAGAGGCCAGGCCTGCGGATAGGAGATGGAATTAAATATATCTAGGTGTCCTTTCTCTTGCTCTCCCCCACTCTTCCCAAGACTGTAAATGACAAGGTGTTTACAGCAGGTTCTATGCCGTCTGAACACCGCCCTGGCTCCTGCTTCCTCTTGGCGTTATTTTCCGCCGAGAGGTGTCTGCTCCGGGACTTGCTCAGGCTAAACTGAGCCAAATTGGGAAATGGATTTATTAGGGAAAATAGAAACTCACGGTTTGGGTGAAGATGGGCCTTGAATAAGGGTTCAACTACTATAAATCAGTTGCTCTGAAAACCGGGGGCTCGAAACTAATTCACCAGAGAGTCTTTTGGACAGGGGCTCGGTACAGCCGGTGCCGGGGTTCAGTGCAAGACCTCTGCAGGGGTCAGGGCCTCGACTACGGGTTAGGGCTCTGGGTCAACTCCGGGATCATTCTTCTAACATGAATCCAAGGCACTGGTAGTCGACCTCACGAGCCGAATAGTTCCATTCAGCTTCTTTGCGTGTTGCCCCCGGAAGAGAACTTTTTTCCCCCAGTAGGAACTCCCCTTCCCTCCCCGGTCCTTTCTTCAGTCTCTTCCGAAGTCTCTTTGACTCCCAGGAAATTCCAGTTCTGCCGACTGGGTGGGGAGTGCGGAAGGCTGAGGGCAGAAAGTCTTATAATTAAGGCAGGAGACACACCGGAAGCCATGTCCTTCGAAAGTCTCTTGACCACTGATGCCTCCGCTTCTTTTACTTGGGCTATAAAAAAAAAAAAAAAAAAAAAAAAAAAAAAGCGAGATAAACTCCGGGAATGTATGAGCCGGAAGGGGCCTTAGAGAAGATCTAGTCCAACTCCTTCATTTTACGAGTAGAAAACTGTGACACAAAGAGCAAAAGCGATTTAGCCCTGGGTTCTCCAGTTTTATGGCTTGTGACTAAACCAACTTCGATGAAACATACACTTCCGACGGCAAGTTCCTCGATTTCCCCAGAATACATCCCCCTATTCCCTGCCTCCATCTCTAGTGCTGTTGCAGTACTCAGTCTTGTCTCTCCTCTCTTCCAGACTGCCGTAGGAATGTTTTGCAGAGTTTAGCTAGGCCAGCATGAGCCCTCCAGCCCACGACTACAACCCGTCCTTTCACTGGATACACCCAAGTCCTTTTCGAAAGCGTCCAGTGTCTGTGGAGATGCCAGAGAGTAGAGAGGTCCTGAAAGCAGGAGCTCAGAAAAAGATGAGTCGGCCTAAGGCTGAACTCTTTTATTGGTTAATTGTCTTTGTTTTCCCCCTTCGGGTTGGTTATTTATCATTTTTTTCTTCCAAGCTTGCAGATCAGAGCCCGGGCTGTCGCAGAAATTTGTGGGTTTCGGGATATAGAATTGCAAGAAAGCTACAAGAGGGCTTAGAAACCACCGCAGACCTCCGCTATCCATTCCACATCTGCTTCTTTTTATATACAAGGAAACTGAGGCCAGAGACAAGGGATGAGGCCCGGGGAGGATTGACTAGCTCAAAATTGACACTGAGCCCATCGGCCCGGGTGAAACTCGAACTCAAGCCTCCATATTCCTGTCTTGCCCGGTGCCCCAGGCAAAGCCAAGCTTGGACAACCGCAGGCGAGTTACAAAGTCCTCAGAGTGGCTGCTTTGGGTGATATATAAAGAGTAGCACTGGGTTTAAAGAAATACAATAAAGTGCAGAGCACCATTCAAGGCATCCCAGAGACCCGGGGAGATCGAAAAGGAGATGGGAAAAACAACTCTTTCCCCAGGAGCCCTGAGCCTCGAGGCCGAGGCTGAGACAATAGCTTCTGTGCCGTTGGGAAGGTCGGGAGAGGGACTCCCCAGGACATACACGCACCCCGCCGAGCTTGTCCCGGCGTCTCCCCAGCGCGGCGGCGGGGCTGGAGTTGATCCACATCGCGATTCCTATCTGCCCCGCCAGCGAGCAGTCAGTTCCAGCGCAGAGCCGAAACTGTTTAAGAGGAGAGGGGCTCAGACCGCCAGCTGCTGCGTCCTGCAGAGGAGGCCCAGGCCTGGCCCAAGGAGAAACGGCGCTCACACTAAACATGAAACCCATTGCCACGAGCTAAGGAAAAATATTAAGGGTCTCAAAACTTTTAAAAGCACTAAGGGAACAGCTGTTTGATAGCCATGGTTTGTGAACTGCGGCCAATTTCCTGGGCTTCTTCCCCTGCACCAGATTTCAAAGAGAGATTTTTTTTCGGGAAGAAACTGTCTTATTGTTTTTATCGTTATTATTATTATTATTATTTAAAGGGGGCCAGACCATAGCCATCAATTCCCGCTAATGGGCTTAGTAAACACACTTAAAAAGACAAAACAAAACCAAGATTTAATGTTCACGCTGGAAAAAGACTCGGGCCTCTACTTCACTGGGGAAATTGGCAAAGTCTCTCATGGGATAAAGAGAAAGACTAGAGAAGCTAAGTGGTGGATTTCCCTAGGAAAATCTTCCTGAACCTTCTTCATTTGCGATGGGCGTTGGAGGGCTCTCATTACTAAAATGGAGAAAGGTGGCTTTGGAAATATATGTACTTTTTACCTTCCTACTGTTCCCCCAAAGAACTGTGCATAGGAATAGCATTCTTTTGAGGGAGGGAGAAGGGAAAAAAGGAGAAAAATAGATATCAGGGGAAAGAAAAAGAAAGAGGCAGAAAAAAAGAAGAATGACTTCTTTTTATATATGAAGAGACTACAATATATGAGGAGAGACCTTAATCACTAATATTTTGTTTCCTAAAGGGAAGTTTTAGGGTTACACTTCCTGACTTTTGTGTTATGTTCTTTCTCTCCAGGTAATCAGATTTTAAAATCCTAGAATGTCAGAACTAAAAAGGATCTTAAAATATTGAATGTCAGAGCAAGAAAGGACCATGGAACAGAAACTTTAGAGCTAGAAGGTCCTTAGATCCTAAAATATCAGGATTGGAAGGGAACTTTAAAATCTAGAAAGTTAGAATTGGAAAGGATTTTAGGAATAGTCGTGCTAGCCCCCTACTTTTATAGCTGAGAAACTGATACCCATCGAGAAATCAAATTGTCCAACTTCTCAAAGAAGCAGAACCATACTCCAGACAGCCTTTGGAAGAGACAAGAATCAAGCCCTTGCTTGTGTCCCATCAAAAAAAAAAAAAAAAGATTTTCTTTATTATTTTCCCAGACCTTAAAAAGCCAAAACAGGCGAGAACAAGAA
>JAJPUD010006342.1:107984-132648 GCA_023553655.1 Myrmecobius fasciatus
CTCCCAGCGCCTGACATAAACTTCAGAAAGGAAATACAATCTTTCTGTGCATGTGTATTAGTCAACCAGTGTAGCATAGCCAGCCAAAGCCCTTTCTATTTCAAACTGGTTATCCTAATTCAATGCATTCAATGTACAAGACTTCCCTGCAACATTTGGACTCAGGTTTTCCTAGGGCGTTTTCCAAAGAGCCAGCGAGGATAAACATCAGTTAGAACTCAGCTGCTAATCAACCCAGAAAACTGGGTAACCTTTCTTAGCCCCAGGGAGAAATCCACTAGGCTCCTTGCTGGCAGATTCATTGGTAACTTGTGCGTCAGATTGTAATGGAATATTTCTCGTAAACAGTCAAGTGTCTCTTTCAGTCCCTCACCTGACATGTTTTTTGTTGTTTAACTTCATATCTGACAGATGATGATAACCTGAAAAAGATCGAGGTTACAAATTCTGGAGGTTTGGGGGCTGGGATGTGTAAAGGAGGGCTGAATGAGGATTAGGACAGGATTGTGATTTGTAGGATCCTGAAACAAGCTCTTGGTTATATAACTAACCCATTACGAGGCACAAGAGGAAACTAACAAAAATGAGGGGAAAATATAACAGACAAAACCTCCTGGCCACCAGCCCAAAGAATTTTTGTTGCCTTTTTGATGATTTAGAGTCTTGAACTGTTAAGAACTGGGAAAGAATGTTGCAGAATTGTAAGGGATATTAGGGGACCATACCATGATAATAACATCAACAATAATAGATGACATCAGATAAATGATCTTATTTGGTCCTCAAGAAAGCCTAGTGAGGTAGGGAACATTAGTATTATTATTATCTTGTCCAGCTACTTCATTTTACAGATGAGAAAACTATGCTACAATAGAACTAACCTTGATTTTGAAATCACAGGATCTGGATTCAAACCCCTCCCCCCAACACACATATACTAACTATATTATGACATTGGGCAAATTAGTTAACTTCCCTGGGTCTCAGTTTCATCATCTATAAAAATATGGCTTTGTACTAGAGGACCTCTGAAGTCCATTCCAGTTAATTCTAAATCTGATCCCAAGAAGCTCATTGAAGTTAGCCAAGTTATCCAAATTTATAGTCAGAAAGTGCCTGTCGTTGGTATTTTGGACCCAGATTTCTGACTGCTCTTTCCACTACACCACAATTTCTTTTTATGAATTTGCCAAGATAATAATGTGAGAGTAATCTAGTACTCTCCCTCTACCCACCTTTTTCCCCCTAATTTTAATTTTTCAGTTAATTACACAAATAAGTACTTATTATGAATGCCAAATTGTATTCCAAGTAAAGAAAAATGCAGAAATAAATGAGTAGTCCCTGTCCTCATGGAAATCAAGTTCTAGTAGACAGATATGATAAGTACATAGTTAACTACTATACTCAATAAACTCTGATTTTATGCTTCCTGTGATCCCTGGTGACAAACATTAATTCCTCTGTTTAGTATTTAAAGTCCTTCACAATCAGATTCCTGGTTGCCTTTTTAATCTTATACATTACTCTCTGCAATATACTCTTTGAATTAGCCAACTGGACTTCTTGTGATTCTTCATATGAAACATTTCAAATCCCAATTCCATACCTTTGCACAAGTTGTCACTGATACCTGGAATATACTCTCTTTCTGTGTACCTCTGCTTATGGGATCCTTAGTTTTCTTTAAAGCTTAGCATAAATATCATATCCTATATGAAATATTTCTTAATAGCTCCTCCCCCTTGGTTCCCAACTTCTAATGTCATTCTACCACAAACTTTGAGCTTATTTTATTTGTTTCCTAATATACTTTTGTATATATGCACATTTTTTTGCTGAGATAATTGGGGTTAAGTGACTTGCCCAGGGTCACACAGCTAGGAAGTATTAAGTGTCTGAGACCAGATTTGAACTCAGGTCCTCTTGTAAAATGTAAACTCCTTGAGATTAGGGACTTGGATTTTTATATTTGTTGCCATAGCCCCTAGAATGTGAGATAAAATAAACTTCTACAGGGACCACCATCCCTCAGAGACCAACTATCCTGATCCCAAGACCCAACAGCCCTATGAGGATGTCCTTCGACTCAACCCAAGTATTGGATCTCTAACCCAGTACTTCTGCCATCATTTGAAAGAGCTATTTCAATGGAGTACCAGCTATTACCTCTTCTTGCTGCAGCCACACCCACTAGTAACCTGGAAAAGATAGTTCTCAACCTTAAGAGTCCTTGACATTGTCAAATGGCTCAACTTTAGAAACAGATATGGCTTAATTAGTGAAAATGAAACTAGAGAAGATATGTTTGTAAATCAGTTTTATCCCTCTGTACTCCAGAGATAGGAATAGTGTCTAAACCTATGATTTTACTAATAACGGGAACTCCCAAATGAGGAGACTCTCTACCAATGCAAGTCAGCACCCTTTCTGCCACTTATTTACGACCTTAGAGAGTTGTCTAGATTATTGAGAGATTAATTGACTTGCACAGGATTACACAGCCAGTATGATTATAGATTTAAAATTCAAAGGGATTGTCAAGCCCATTATTTTTACCTCCTCATTTTACAATTGTAGAAATGGAGTCACAGAGGGTTAAAGAATTGCTCAGGCTCACACAGACAGTAAAAATTATAAAATTTTGAATTTAGCTAATTTTGATAACTAAATACTAAGTCATATCTGTGCTGCTAAAAGAATAAAAGTGGTGTCAAAATGTAACAGTTAAAAAATTTCAATTCTGTGCTCCTTAAATGTCCTGAGGCCTAAAATTAGACTAAATTTTATGAAAAGGCATTTTGGGGTCTGGATACTTTGTGGTTTCCAGTGAATGCCAAAAAGAATAGGATCTAAGGACCCCAGGCATTCTGGAAAAAAAAAATCTTCTAGGATTCTTCTACCTAAAGACCTGTATAGTATCTACTCTCACACTTTTAAATGGAATTCATAGTTGAAATAGCTCTGTGAAGGAAAGTGGTAAGAATGAATAAATGAGTAAAAAAGCAATTATTAAGCGTTTATTTCTTGCAAATCACTGGATTAAGCATAAGATAAAAAGAGAACAGCAAGACAGTTCCAGCTTTCAAATAGCTCAAATTCTAATGGGAGGAGCAAAGACATATAGAAAGTTTTAGCTGCAAGTCAGATGGGAAGATCCTATGGTCCTTAGGTGCAATACCAAAGCAGATAAGTAATTCATCTTCTTTCATGTCATTTCCATTGATAAAATCACGTAAGTTCTTGAGGTTGAACCATTTGATGGTGCCAAAATCTTTAGTAGTGAGAGCTTTCTTTTCTGATTTTTCAGTGGCTAAGACTTTAGATGAATCTGCACAGGGCTTGTTTCTTGAAAGGATAACTTCGGGGATTGGGCTGAGAACATGATCAATGGTCTATTCGGTCACCACAGAGTTCTTAAGTTTGCCTGGCAGTTGGTAATGGTTAGTAGCTGGTATTGGTGATGGCCAGGAAGGTACATTCTTTCACCACATACAGCAATTGATTCACTTCAAGATGGCTGGAAGCAAAGGCTAATAAACACTGCTATTCCCAAAGCTTGAATTCAGGGTCCTAAGCTCTCTCTCCATCATGGTGGAAGGGGTGGCTAAGATGATGATAGTGGTTTGACTTGCCCGACACATGCTGCCTCTTGCCTTTCCTTCAGTGTACATCATTTAAGAAAGAGAACAAAGACTTAGACGAGCTGATGCTAAATGAAGTAAGCAAAACCAAGAGAACTTTGTACACAATAACAAAAAAATTATGTGATGATCAACTATGATGGACTTATCTCTTTTCAATAATGAGGGGATTCGAGGCAATTCCAGTAGACTTGTGGTGATCACCCATCTAGAGAGAGAACTATGAATTCTGAATGTGGAAAAAAAAAACCCAGTATTTTTACCTTCTGTTGTTGTTGTTTGCTTATTATTGGTTTTTTTTCTTGCTGTTTTGGGGAGGGAGAAGGAAGGAGAGGGAGAAAAATCTAGAATATAGGGTTTTGCAAAAGTAAATGTTGAAAACATCTTTGCATATATTTGGAAAAATAAAATACTGTTAAAAAAGAGAGACAAGGTATTTTGGAAGGACATAAGTATAATATAAGGAATAATTTCCATGCAGGATAGGTTGTAAAACTCTAGAATGGGTTCCTGAACATGGTGACAAAATTATTTTCTTCGTCAGAGGATACTGAAAGCAGGATAAGTTTTTCAACTCTCTTGGTGATGTCTTTTCCAGATTAAGGAAGATGGACCAGATAACATCTCATTTAATAAGATTCTAAAATTTCTTTCAGCCAATAGCTAATTATAGGCTCAAGAAGACCTGAGCCTTATATTTTGAAATTTTGACACCATAGACTCTTAGAAATGTACGGGATCTCAAAGCTCATCCAGTCCATCAGGATGAGGAATGGGAGAATCAATATCTGTTTTTATTTGGCATGTGATAAAGGCAAATAGTGCCCTGGATGCCAAATAAGCAGAGAAGTGATGCTATTCCCTCCTCATCCTCTCACTTTAAAAAGTCCAAAAAAACCACAGTGTGGGTAAGACCAAAGTAGCCAGTGCCTCCTTCTGTCCAAATCCTGATCTGGAGGGAAGGTCTGCCTGTCAGACATGACTCTGGAATGTGTTGGGGAAACAGGCTGCTTTCTTTTCCAGGCCCGACAAGACAACACGAAGATGTGTGGCAAGAAAGAGACCTGGTTATCTGCTACCGCCTCTGTTTCGTTTGGTCTCTTGACTCTGGCAGCAAAGTGGCCCAAACCCCTGTATTTGATAAGAGGGTGTGAGGGAGAGGAACATTGGGCTTGGAGGGATTTGAGTGAAGTACCAGAACTTGCATTTTCCCCTCTGATGGAGGCTGGCAAAGCCAGGAGGAAAGCCCATGTACATGGGATCATAAAGATAGAGCTGAAAGGGATCTCAGAGGTCAGTCAGTCCAACTTCTTACTGTTCCACCTCTCCCCCACAAGATGCACACACAATTTTCCAAATGAAGAAAATGAGGCCGAGAGGAATCAAATGATTTGCTTCAAATATGTGCAGCCAGGGGGTAAAGTCAGGTTTCAAACCCAAGATGCCTAACTTCATAGCCTGGACTCATTTCATAGAATCATAGTCTACTTTTGCATTGTCAAGGACCAATAAGGATGAATTTGATTACCTAGGAATGGAGGATATTAAGATTATTATGATAGATCATATTTTCTACTCCATGTGTATAAGTATGCTTACATGAAGAATACACATGCATATATATGTATATCTGTGGATATTTAGATTTAACTATGATGTAGTTAAATCTACAACTTCAATGTAGAAGTTGTTTGTTTGTTTGTTTTTACCAAAGCAGACTGATGCCTTCTTTGCAATTCTCTAGTTGCTTAGTACCACTGGAGGCAGTTGGGTGGCTGAGTGGATAGAATGCTGGGTCTAGAAGAAGACCTGAATTAAAATCTGGCCTCAGACACTAATTGTGGGACACTGGGCAAGTTGATTAACCTGTTTGCCATAATCCTCTGGAGAAGGAAATAATCAATCTCTCTAATATCTTTGTCAAGAAAACCTTGAATGAGGTTGTGAAGAATCAGGCACCAGTGAAAAAAAAATGAACAACAAAATATACAGGAGGCTCAAATAAGATTATAATGAACATAAAAGCATTTCACAAACTTTAAAACACTATAAAAATGAGAAATATTTATTATTATTATTCTCTAATCACCAGGTCTTCCTTGAGCCTTTTATTGTTCAGTTATTTCACTATTGAATATATAATAATAACTGAGAGATTAAAGCATTTGTCCAGGGACAAATAGGCAATATATATCAGAGAGGAGGCTTGAATCCAGGTCTTCTTGAATCTAAATCTAACTTTCTATCCAGTACAAGATACTACCTCTTATTGTATATATGTATGTTCATGCACATATATGTACATATAAACCGGCATGTGCACACATATGTTTAGTATGTGTGTTTATATACATATATACATATACATGTGGATAGATGCTAATTCACATACTTATGTAATAAGTACTAAAATATTTGTTGAATGATTGTCCCAAGCAATCTATTGTTAGTTATAGTACCAAGAAAACAAAGATCCAGCTAACAGAAGGAAGGAGTGGCTATCATTTGTCTAGATCAGGAGGCCAGCCTGGAGGGAAGAGAGAAGGGACATTGATCGTCTTGAGAGGGAGAATAAAGAATGAAAAGAATATGGAAGACTGCATTGGGAAAAGAGAAGAAGGGAGACCTTTCTCTGTGAAGGAATTTCATGAAAGAAGTGAGCTACTGTCAGGAAACATTTAGACAAATTATAGGGAATAGGGCAGTAGAAGATGATGGAGATGATTTGTTGGAGATGGGGTGTTTCTCATTAAAAGGTGGTGGTCCAGGTTAATCTTGAAAAGATAGAATAAGTACCTTGCTGAGAACTTGAATACCTCCTTACTCCCCCCACTCCCCACTGTAACACCCCAGTAGCCAAAATGAGCACAATATCCTTTGAGGAAAGTTCTGAATATCTGTGGTTCTAGGACTTCTGTTCATATAACAGAATGAAGAGTTTAACATGAGGTGGGGGTAGCAAATAATCCCCACAAGGAAAGAATTGCTCTAACTACCCTTCCCCCCTTCCTCTTCTTCCCACATACCCTCTCCATCCTATTCTGAGCTCTTGACTAGCCTGCAGATCAATGATGGTGCATTTACAAAACAGAAATAACTGTCAATAACTATAGCAGTCTAGTGTTTGACAAACCCAAAGACCCAAGCTTTTGGCATAAGAACTCACTATTCGACAAAAACTGCTGGGAAAATTGGAAACTAGTATGGAAGAAATTAGGGCTTTACCCACATCTAACACCACATACCAAGATAAAATCAAAATGGGTTCATGATTTAGACATAAAGAGTGATATCATAAGCAAATTAGAAGAACATAGGATAGTTTACCTCTCAGTGGAAAAGGAAGGAATTTGTGTCCAAAGAAGAACTGAAACTCATAATTGAACACCAAATAGATAATTTTGATTATATTAAGTTAAAAAGTTTTTGTACAAACAAAACTAATGCAGACAAGATCAGGAGAGAAGCAATAAATTGGGAAATCATTTTTGCATTTAAGGATTCTGATAGAAGTCTCATTGTTAAAATATAGAGAGAATTGACTCAAATTTATAAGAATTCAAGCCATCCTCCAATCAATAAATGGTCAAAGGCTATGAACAGACAATTTTCAGATGAAGAAATTAAAACCATTTCTAATCATATGAGAAAGTGCTCTAAATCACTATTGATCAGAGAAATGCAAATTAAAACTAATCTGAGATACTACTACCCATTTCTCAGATTGGCTAAGATGATAGGAAAAGATAATAAATGTTGGAAGGGATGTGGAAAACTGGGACATTGATACATTGTTGGTGGAACTGTGAATGGATCCAACCATTCTGGAAAGCAATTTGGAGCTATGCTCAAAAAGTTATCAAAATGTGCATACCCTTTGACCCAGCAGTGTTTCTACTGGGCTTATATCCCAAAGAGATCTTGAAGGAAGGAAAGGGACCCACATGTGCAAAAATGTTTGTGGCAGCTCTTTTCATAGCGGCAAGAAACTGGAAACTAAGTGGATGCCCATCAGTTGGAAAATGGATGAATAAGTTATGGTATATGAATGTTATAGAATATTATTGTTCTATAAAAAATGATCAGGAGGATGATTTTACAGAGGCCTAGGGAGACTTAAATGAACTAATGCTAAATGAAATAAGCAGAACTAGGAGAACATTGAACACAGCAACTTCAATATTATACGACGATCAATTCATGAACATAACTCTTTCCAACAATGAGATGACTGGTGTCAGTTCCAATGATCTTGTGACGAAGAGAACCATCTACATCCAGAGAGAAGGCTGTGGGAACTGAATGTGGATCATAACATAACATTCTTACTCTTTTTGTTGTTGGTCTCTTGCATTGTTTTCTTATTTATTTACTTTCCTTTTTGATCTAATTTTTCTTGTGCAGCAAGAGAATTGTATAAATATATTTACACATATTGGATTTAACATTTTTGGAGGCAGCTAGGTGGCACAGTGGATAGAGCACCAGCCTTGAAGTCAGGAAGACCTGAGTTCAAATTTGACCTCAGACACTTATCACTTCCTAGCTGTGTGACCCTGGGCAAGTCGCTTAACCCCAATTGCCTCAGCAAAAAAAAAAATATATATATATATGTGTGTGTGTGTGTGTGTGTGTGTGTGTGTGTGTGTGTGTGTGTTTAACATAGATTAAATTGCTTGCCATCTAGGGGAGGGGATAGGAGGAAAGAGAGGAAAATCTGAAACACATCTGAAATGCAAGAGTCAATGTTGACAAATTATCCATGCATATATTTTGAAAATAAAAAGCTTTAAAATTAAAAAACAAAAAAAAAACAAAACAAAACAAAAAAGAAATAATTGCCCCAAATGTCATGTGTGAGTTAGACCTAGATGCCTCACACTGTCTGGACCACTTTGATCACCTTGATGTACAATGAGAGGAGTACCTCAGTTAATGGATTTCATAAAAACATAGAATGTGAAAACTGGAAGTGGATGTAGAATGTGGTGCTCTAAACACTAAATTGGGGTCATTGAGCAAAGAACTTAGAAAGTCAAAACTGGAAGGAACCTTAGAACTTTGAATAGTTAGAAAAAAAACTTAGAGAAAGGATTATCTATTCCACCCCACCACCCATTTGAAAAAATATTTAATTTATATATTTTTTGGTTTCTCTATCACTTTCCTCTTCTATTTCCTCTATCTCCCTTTGTAACAAAGATTTTAAAAGGAAAAGGGGGAAGTCTAACCAGCAAATCAACTGAGTTGGATAGTGTATGCAGTGTTCTATATATTTGGTCAATGCCCTCAATTCACAGATGAGAAATTGGAATCCCAGAGAACATACAAATAATGAATCACTAACTCAATCTATTGAACTCCCATTCTATCATCTTTTTCATTTCAGCATGATGTCTTCCTTAGGAGAAAATTGTTGCTATTTAAAAAACAAACAAACAGAAATGAAAGTCACTAAATCAACAAACGTTAGTTGAGTGCCTACTATGTGCTGGGTGCTGGGGATATAGAAAGAGGTAGAAAGTGGTCAGTATTCTCAAAGAGCTCTGGTTTAATGGGGGAAACAATATAAATTTTTGAAAAAATCAGACCAAGTTATAAAAAGTAGCAGCAGCATCCCCACACCCTGTCAGAAGCAAAAATATCGAAAAGGTTACCAAAAACAGTGTCCTAGAGCCAAGGCAGTTTTCTGATCACTACAATGGTTGCAGAGCCAGGATTGATTGCTAAATAAAAACTTGAGAAAAGCAATCCAAAAAAAAAAAAAAAAGCCCACTGGGCTACCTTCCTCCCTCCTGATGGCCTGATAACATCCATTGGAAAAGGGGCAAGACATTCTCCCTAAGTTGGCTAAGCTTATTCATCTTCAGTGTCCCACAGAAGGTTGACTGAGAATAAGGAAACTTGGGCTTTTATCCCAGATCTACAACTTACTACTTATAGAATACTGAGCAAATAAGTGCCTTCCTCTTTCTGGAACTCACTTTCGTCCATTGTAGAATAAGAGGTTTTCTCTCTAAAGTTCCTGTCAACCAAACATTTCAGGATTCTCTGAAATGTTCACCATTCCTTGGTCAGGCTTCAAGGTTGCTATGATAACAGACTGAAGAAAAAATACCCTCTTCCTCTAATTCTCCACATAACTTTGGAGAACTCTATCAATCTGTTCCTCCATGTCTTTATTGGTTTTTTGTTTTGTTTTGTTTTTTGCTTTTTGCTGAAGCAATTGAGGTTAAGTGACTTGCCCAGGGTCACACAGCTAGGGAATGTTAAGTGTCTGAGATCAGATTTGAACTCAGGTCCTCCTGACTTCACTGCGCCACCTAGCTGCCCTCCTCATTGTTAAATAGGAATAATACCTATTCCTCTTGGTTTCCAGAGATATTTTGAGGGTCAAATAAGGTAATAGAAATAAGCTTAACGACTGGATTATGTTTTCAAAGTGCTTTAGGCACATATCTGGTATCTGGTGTCTCATAATGACACAATTTCTTTTCCCCTAAGAATTTGCATTCAAAGTAGGAAAAAAATATAGACACAGCCAGAAAGGCATTATGGGAACACACATATACACAGCAGTAATAAACAGGAAAATATATGCTCTGTATAAACATACACAAATATGCACCATCATTACTACCTCAACCATAAACACATAGGTTGACAGGTGCCAGACCATTGTATGTCTGCAGCAAAGATCTTAATGGAAATCCCGGAAATCCCTGTATATCCAGTCACTCATATAAATATTCTCTTATATCCAGGAACCCTTCATGAACCAGACCCTGGAGCTAGTTAAGGTTCTTGTTCTATCTAAACTCTAGTGTATTTAGTTCTATTAGTCTTCGGTCCTAAGCCTCAGGTTTGGAGAGTAGGAAAAGAATGAAAAGCTCCTTTTAAATGTCAGGACAATTCTTATATTTGCCTCAGAGGATCACTAGGACCACAGTGCTTCCTCAGTGTCAGCAAATGCAATTATATTAAAAAGTGAAGCAAGTTAGATGAGTTACTTCATTTCTCTGGACCTCAGTTTCCTCATCTGTAAAATGAAGGAGTTAGACTAGATAATCTTTAATATATTCCTGATATATTTTGCTCTGTGTTCTAAAATGACTTCCAGTTCTTATATTCAGTGTTTTCTGCTCTAAGATACCTTCCTGTCCTAATGTTGTAAGGTTCCTTTCAACTTTGACATATTTTTTTACTGTCCTTAATAGCAATAACAGTCTAAGATGTATGTTCTAAAATTCTATGTTCTAAGGTCCATTCAGAGCTTCTATACTTTAAAGTTTGTTCCATTTCTAATGTATTCTCATTCTCTATCTCTCTCACACACAATCTCTCAGTCTCCTTTTTCTCTGTCTCTATCTCTGTCTCTGTCTTTCTGTTCTCTCTCTCTCTCTCTCTCTCTCTCTCTCTTTCTCTTTCTCTTTCTCGCTCTCTCTCTCTCTCTCTCTCCCCTCCACCCCCATCCCCAAGAATAGGGCTTCTAGAAGGTCATTTCCTAGGATCTTCAGAAGAATTTTTCCCACTCTATTTTAGCTCCTCAATGTAACAGGTCACACTCTGAAACTGTCATAAACCTGCTGGTGTCACTCACTCCCAATCATGTTAGTGTGACACAGCTGGGAGCAATCAATGTCACAGTCAGGAATTATGGAATCTGATTTCAGGAGTGCAGGAATTCAAGGAGACCTATTACAGCCTGGTGACCTTGTCTGAGTCACTGAACCCAATAACTCCTGTCTCTTTTTGTTGGGAAAATTTTAAACAACATAAGATTATGTAGAACAGGTACAACATTTTGGAGATAAACAATGAGAGAATTTAGGAATTTTAATTCAACTTAAACTATCTGATCTCTGATGTTCCTGCTACATAGCATAGGAAGACTGGCATTTAAGTTCAGCCCTTAACATGTACTGGTTTTATGACTTTGGACAAATAATTTAATTTCACAATGCTTTGCCATTTTCTAAGGCTATAAATTGCAGAGGAGATGCTTCCTTGAAGAGATAGTGGGGACTTCCTCATCTGGGAATTCTCTATACTAACAAAATCATAGTCTTGTCTTTGTCCCTAAGATCGTGAGAAGAATCTTGACTTTATCTCATCAATGCATCCCTCAAGTTCTTTATGACCTGATCTAAAATGCACTTTCAAATTCAATTTATTTATTCTTCCATTCAGTCCACAATTATTTATTAGGCACCTTTCATATGAAATTTGGCCAGCTCAACCCCATAGAGATATACAAAAATATCTTGCCCCCATGAAGCTTTTGAGACATGGATACAAAATAAGAATTTTGATGTGATGATGGCTTCTGAGGACTATCAAGTAGAGGAGGATAAAATGAAGGAGGTATTGTTTTCAGCTTGGTAGAATCAGGGGAGATTTCATAGAACAGTTGGCATTGGAACCAAACCTTGGTAGGAAAACTGTCAATAGGCAAAGATGGAATGAAAGCATCCCAGGTAGAGGAAGCTAAGACATGGAGATGGGGAAGGCATAGGACATATTTAGAAGACAGTAGGTAATCCAATGTGTTTGGAATATAGAATATATGTTAAGGAGTTGATCTAGGTAGTTTTGGAAAGGTGCAATGTTCCCAGGTTATTTAGGGCAATGAATGTCAGACTAAGCAATGTGGGTTTTATCTGAAATGGCCTATGGAGAATCACAAAAGGGTTTTGAGGCAGGGGAAAGATGTGGTCTCATTTATGCACCAGAAAAACCATTCTAGTTTAGAAGATGGATTAGAGGGAAAGAGCCAAGGGCCAGAGAGTCTATTTAGAAGGCTATTACAAATTAGTCCATATGGGAGGCAATGAACTAGGGTGAGATTTAAAGTGGAGATGATAGCAGTTAGGAAATGATATTGAGGGAGTATTTCCCTATTCCCAGATGGTATCTAGAAATGTGGTCCTTCCTTACCACTCCCTTCTTATCCCCTCACTCCAAAACAATAGTATATCCTTTGTTTTTTGTTAATTGCAAATGAAATTTTCTGATCCCTTTATAAGGATGAAATTTCAATTTCTACACAGAGAAAAAAAAAGGAAAGGCTAAAAGTTTATTTTTCAACTCTGTAGCTTACTTGTTCTCCAGTGCCTGCATAATCACAAGTCACAGAATGTGTATTGCAAAGCACCAATCCTAAAGCTTATTGAGTTCAACCCATACCTGGACAGAAACTCCCACAGTAACACCCTTTTCTTGATACATAGTCATTTAGTTTCTAATAGGAAGAAAGTCAATACCTTCTATGACAGCCTGTTTACTCTGAATAGCTTTATTAGGAATGTTTTCTCTATTTCAACCCAAGTTTGCCTCTTTTTCATAGACTTGTAAATTCATAGATTTAGAATTAGAAAGCCTTCATTTTCTAAATGAAGAAACTGAGGAAAATTGAATGACTTGTGTAAGAACATATGGGTAGCAAATATTAAAAAGCAGCATTTGAATTCATACTTCATTCTTCCCACTGTACCACTCATTTTTTCTATTTCTGCACTCTGAGGTCAAATATAACAAATTCACTTTGTATTTGGGGAATAGTCTTCCAAGTACTTGAATAAATCTATCATGTATCCCTTAAGTCTTTGCTTTTGTGGCTAAACAGCTCCAGTTTCTTCTAGAGACTTTCTGATTTCTTTCTCACTGTGATGATCTTAAAAAACATATCATTCTTCTAAAATGAGACATCTAAATGAACACAATATGCCCTGTTAATAATGATTATTATTACCACTCATATTTATATAGTTCTTAGTAGATAAATAAATTATAAGCTAGTGCAATAATGACAATTTCTATTTTACAGAATGATAAACTGAGGCTTTTAGACATTGAGTTTCTCAAGGACACAAACCTTGAAACTGGCCCAGTGAGAACTCAAAGCCAAATCCAAATTCAAGGCTCTACTGATAAATATGGTCTGACCAGAGTAGCCTTTTTTCTCCTCATCTTGCTCTAATCCTACCCCTTTCTTCATTCTCCAACCTAACTTCCCCCTTACCATGTTCATTCAGAAAAGGAGGTCAGGAAAGAGTTCTTATAGCTTTCTTCACTTAGTCTATTGTTACCAGTTTTTCACACAGACACCCCCCTGAAATTAACAACAAAAAAATCCTTTCTGGGAGTGACAGGTCTAACACAGGATAGCATTAACCAGATCTGAAACCTGACACGAACCTGGTCCTGGGCTGTGAAACATATTCTCTGCACATTCTGTGGCCAGGCTTGCTAGATAAAGGATCCAAGGGGTCTGCTGAAAAACTGCCCTCCCTACCCAGCACTCTTCGGGCTCTAGGGAAGGAAGCCCAATCCCCTAGGCTGTTACTATAGCAACTCTAGAGAGGCTAAGGGAATTGGAAGCCTTTCAGAGAATTCTGAGATGGTAGAATTGGCAGAAACCTCAGAGAGAAAACCCTTCATTTTAGAGTAGAAGAAATTGAAGTTCAGAGAGGTCAAGGGACTTATTTAGGGTCCTACATATAGGTATAGATCTAGGACTTTAATCCAAGCCACCTGACTCCCAATCAGCTGTCTATAGGACATCCTTGATCAATGAACCATTATGCCAAGTCATCACCAACCCAATTTGTAGAAAGTATCCCACTCTCTTCCCAAATGACTCTCCTTTAGGTCCCTCTTGGATGTCAATGTCTTCCTGTGGGTTACTCTTTTCAGGTTTCTAGCTCAGAAACTATGTCAGTGACCCAGTAAACTGTCTTATCCTGGGGATATTGTTGTGGATGGCCTTTTCTGGACCATCAGCATTTGGGATAATCATACAGAAACAAGCTTCCTATGATCTCTGTTAAAGAAAGTTTAGATAACCTAAGAGAAGAATCCTCCTTCACTTTGGAAAGTACTCTATTGGTCCTTGATGCACTTATTTAATAATATATATTTAATTATCTGTATATGTATTTATAATTAATTACATATCATTATCATTATTATATGTTATTTTATATATAATTATATTTCTTTATTAGCTTGTGAGCTCCATGAAGGCATGGATATTTTATTTAAAATTTTTAATCTCCCCCAGTTCCTACTATAGTGCTCAGTTCACAGTAAATACTCAATAGATCTTAACATCATAAATCTAGTTTTGAAATCCATGGGCCTCAGGGTCATATAATCCTAATCCTTTATTTTGAAGCTAGGAAAGTAAGGCCCAGGTAAATTTAATGATTTGTTCAAGGTCACATAAACTGTAAATATCAGAGATAGGTTTGAATCAAGATGAAAGGATCATAGATCTAGAGTTGCACGGGGACTTCAAAAGCCATCTAGTCCAACTCCCTCATTCTCCAGATGAGGAAATATGCCCAAAGAAACCTAATGATTTGTCTAAGATCACATAGTCGACAATAATCATCAGAGGCAGGATTTGAACTAAGGTTCTCTGGCTTCAAAGCTAACACTCTTTCCATTATAGCACAGTGCCTCCCAGATGTTAATTAATTGGTTGGTTCAATGAATGACTCTTCTAAACCCCACCTTGAGATGTGTTGTCTGTCATTTGCAGAGGCTTCTATATTTGGAAAATAATTTCCAGCACTATTCATATGTACTATGAAAATAGCTATAGATAACATGTAGCATAAGCTAGTTTGCCTTAGTTTTTGCAAGTAATCATGAGAGGTTTAATCTGTTGTAAATAAAAGAATATAATATAGAGCTTATTAATGTGATTCATTTATTAAGTCTTTGCTAAAATATTAAAATTTCTAAGACATTTTCATGGTTTTATAGGGAAAGAATATTTGAAATCAGAACTGTGCCAAAAAGATCAAGGATGAATGATGTGTAAAGAACCAAGCTATTCTGGTCTTCTACATAAACTTGTGACTCTGCCTGTTGAACATCTCTGCCTGAATGTCTTGTGATTGGACTTCTTCCTTCCTCTCCTGCAAACCAATTCACCTTCAAAACTTCCTTATTTCTAGTAAGGGTAACATCATTTTTCCAAGCCAGAAAATTCTACCAGCTTTGTTTCCTTTTACTCCTTCATCCTCCACAACCAAATCCTATTGATTCTCCCTTCTCTATGTATATGAAATATTTGGCTATTTTATCAGTCCACAAACTATGGGTCAAACATTGTGCTAGACATCCAATATGTATGTTTGTATATATATATACATGTATGTACACACATATGTGTATACACATACATATGTTTATATTTATATATATATATGAAATGAGAAGCCTACTTCTTCCATAGTCATGACCCTAATTCAAGTCTGTATTACATCAGCCTGGATAACTGAAGAAGGGATTGGATTCTTCAAACTTGGGTCAAGAGAGAACTATGACCAAAGAATAGAGTATACAAAGATTTGAATTCATCATGTGGAACTTCTAAACTATCAATAAGCAAGCATTTATTAAGCACTTACTATATACCAAGAACTCCGATAGGCACTTATAGATACAAACACAAAAACGAAATAGTCCCTTTTCTCAAAGAGCTTACATTCTATAAAAGGAGACAACACATAAACATATAAATATATATAAAAAAACTCACCAAGGTAATTTTGAGAGGGCACTAAAGATTGATATTAGGAAAGAATTTAAGACAGTACTGGAGTTGAACTTTAGAGGAAACCAGGAATTTTATGAGACAAAGGAGTGCATTCTGAGTATGGAAGATTGGTCTACATGAAGGCAGGATGACATGATGGAATATTTTTGTGAGAAGAGCAAGAAGGCAGTTTGGCTGAAACAGAATCAGGAAGGGGTGTAACATATTAAAGGGCAGAAAAGATAGGTTGGAATTGGGATGTGAAGGATTTTAAATGACAGAGAAGTGAGTGTATGCGCTACCTGAGTAAAAATAGAGAGTTCTTGGACTTTTTCTTTCTTTTTTCATTTTTTTTTGCAAGGCAGTTGGTTAAATTACTTGCCCAGGGACACACAGCTAGTAAGTGTTAAAGGAGGTTGGGTTTGAACTCAGATCCTCCTGCATTACTCATTGCATTATCTACCTGTCCCTGGACTTTTTCTTTTGTTGAGGAGAAGTTTGACATAGACGAGTGCTTTTGGAAAATCACCTTAGTTGCTAAGTGGACTAGAGTAGGGAGAGACTTAAGACATGATGGTCAATTAGTTGCAATAGTTCAGACAAGAGGTGATAGGAGCCTGAACCAACCTTGTATTCATATAGTGCATTAATGTTTACAAAACACTGTACATATACTATTTAAGTTGATCCTCACAACCACCCTGGGATGTAGGTGCTATTATGCCCATTTCACAATTGAGGAAACTGAGGCAATGAGGGGTTAAATAACTTGCCCAGGATAGCAAGCTGGAAAATATCTTAGGCAGGATTCAAATTCAGACCTTTCTGATAGCAATTACACCATTATTCTATACATTGCTCTACCTAATTGCCTTTAGGATGGCCAACTATGTAAATGGAAAAATTATGTTGGAGAGGTAGAATCACAAAGACTTGGCAACTGATGGAATATATGAGTGAGGAATCAAGGTTGACTCTGAGATCGAAAACTCAAGGAACTTTGACAATGCCTTTGACAGAAAGAGGTTGCCTTTGGAAGAAGAATGGGTTTGGGGGGGGAGTGTTAAACTGTATTGGGATAACTGTTTGTTGGAGCTATTACAAAGAAGACTCATTATTTCAGGAAGAAATTGAATTAGATGACTCTTGCTATTCTATGACTGTTATAATGGTTTTCTAAATGGCCTCCCCACTTTCCACTTCACTTTTCTCCTCAAGTCTATCCTGTATCTGCTATCCAATTAATTTTCCTGAAGCATAGCTTTGATTATATCATTCTCCCATTCAAACATCTTAAAATGCTGTTCTTTGTTCAATATATTAAATCCAAACTCTCTAATATGTTCTTACTTGAATAATTAATAGGAAGAAGTCTGGACATAGGTAGAGATTCTATCCCAACAGACACTTGGAAACTCTGGACCCCCTTGTCCAAGGTCCATGGCAAAATTTGTCCAAAAGGGTTAGGATTTTAAAACATTAAGTCATGCTGGTTTATTCCCTCCCTGCTTTTGCATGGTGGGATCTCCTCCCTATAACTTGTCAGAATCCTGTTTAAATCCTACCTCTTCCAGGAAGCCTTCCTTGAGCACTCTGTCATATCTCTTTCCCAGAGCTCCTATAAAATCCACTGTTTTTTTTATCCTCATTTGACCCCCAGCTTGACCTCTTTATTCATGTGGTTTTTTTGTTGTTGTTGTTTGTTTTTTTTGTTTGTTTATTTTTGTTTTTGTTTTTGTTTTTTTTTGAGATGGAAAGGAGAAATAAGGAGATAGGAGCAATACTATCTTGTGCACTTATAGTCACTTTCAGGCAGGGGAAAAGGGGGTGCCAAAAAGTCCCTGGAAAGAAATTGCTTCATTTACTCAAACAGTTCATAGGTTCATAAACTGGATAGTCAACTGATTGTCAAGGAAGTTGTAGGGAGGATTTCTGTTCAGGTCTGACTGTGTTAACTCTGGGGATATATCCATTTCTCAGATTCTGTGGTGCTGTAAAGAACTGAAAGGGATTTTAGAAGAAAAAGAAGAACTAGCACATATATAGCTCCTTAAATTTTATAAAGTGTTTTACAAACATCTCATTTTATTCTCACAACAACCATAAGTTCTATACTTATTCCCATTTTCCAGATGAAGAAACTAAGGTAGACAGAAGTTAAGTGACTTTGATCCAAACTTAATATTAACAACAACCTCTTACTTTTTTGTCACACTTTTCAAAAGACTTTCACATCCATCCTCTTATTTGATCTATCTCTTAACTGCCACCCAGGTACCATCCTGAGCATTGGGTTTCGGATTAATAAACTTTCACAATTTCTAGATCCATCTAGATCCCCATGATGATATGTTCTGGACTTCTTCATGATGTGCTACTAGTCAGATTCCCTGCCTACCAATAACTTCATAAATTTCCACTTGTAGCTCTGGGAACAATAATCAATTCTTCTACTCCTGAAAGGACATGCCAATCAATTGCTTTCTCACTCCATTCACCTTCTCTCCTTTCCATTATTTTTTCCTTTTTTCTCCTTCCCTTTTTTCCTCCTTTCCTCCCTTCCTTTCTTTCTTCCTTTTCCTCAGACTCTTCCTTCTGAAAATAATGTTGTGAGATCAGAGTAACAATTATTATTCTCAATGATAAGGAAAATGCAAAAGAGAAAAAGGAAACATCTTGTCTCCAAGGATCTACAATTTTGGAACCAAACTTCAGAAACAATCATTGAGAACACACACACACACACATACACACACAAACACACACACAGAGTTAACAATCATGAAGGTGAAGATTGAGGTGACTATTAGCTTAAGTCCCCAGAAGTCCCAGTTATACTTATGGCATGACTGGAACCCAAGAATCTTTTTTTAAATTAATTAAAGCTTTTTATTTACAGAACATATGAATGATCTTTCTACCTTTGCAAAATTTTTTTTGTTCCAAATTTTTCCCTTCTTTCCCCCCCACCCCCACCCCAGATGACAGGTAGTTTAATACATATTAAATATGTTAAATTATATGGCAAATCCAATATATGTATACATATCTATACAGTTATCTTGCTGCACAAGAAAAATCAGATCTAGAAAGAGAAAAAAAAAACAACAACCTAAGAAGGAAAACAAAATGCAAGCAAACATTCACAGAAAGCATTAAAATGCTATGTTGTGGTCTGCTCTAGTTCCCACAGGCCTCTCTCTGGATGTATATGGCTTTCTTCATCAATGAACAATAGGAACTGGTTTGAATCACCTCATTGTTGAAGAGAACCATGTTCATCAGAATTGATCATCATATAGTCTTATTGTTGCTGTATATAATGATCTCCTGGTTCTGCTCATTTCACTCAGCATCATTTCATGCAAGTCTCTCCAGGCCTCTCTGAAATCATCCTGCTGGTCATTTCTTACAGAACAATAATATTCCATAACATTCATATACCATAACTTATTCAGCCATTCTCCAACTGATGGGCATCTATTCAGTTTCCAGTTTCTTGCCACTATAAAAAGGGCTGCCACAAACATTTTTGCACATGTGGGTCCCTTTCCCTCTTTTAAGATCTCTTTGGGATATAAGCCCAGTGTAAACACTGCTGGGTCAAAGGGTATGCACAGTTTGATAACTCTTTAAGCATAGCTCCAGATTGCTCCCCAGAATGGTTGGATCCATTCACAGTTCCACCAACAATGTATCAGTGTTCCAGTTTTCCCACATCCCCTCCAACATTCATCATTATCTTTTCCTGTCATCTTAGCCAATCTGACAGGTGTGTAGTGGTATCTCAGAGCTGCCTTAATTTGCATTTCTCTGATCAATAGTGATTTGGAGCACCTTTTCATATGACTAGAAATAGTTTCAATTTCTTCATCTGAAAATTGTCTGCTCATATCTTTTGACCATTTATCAATTGGAAAATGGCTTGAATTCTTATATATTTGAGTCAGTTCTCTATATATTTTAGAAATGAGGGCTTTATCAGAACCTTTCAATGTAAAAATGTTTTCCCAGTTTATTGCTTCCCTTCTAATCTTGTCTGCATTGGTTTTGTTTGTACAAAAACTTTTAACTTGATATAGTCAAAATTATCTATTTTGTGATTAATGATGATCTCTAATTCTTCTTTGATTACAAATTCCTTCCTCCTGCACAGATCTGAGAGGCAAACCATCCTACATTCTTCTAATTTGTTTATAATATCATTCTTTATGTCTAGATCATGAATCCATTTTGACCTTATCTCAGTATACGGTGTAAGGTGTGGATCAATACCTAGTTTCTTCTATACCAGTTTCCAATTTTCCCAGCAGTTTTTGTCAATTAGTGAGTTTTTATTCCCAAATCTGGGGTCTTTGGGTTTATCAAACACTAGATTACTATTGTCATTGAGTATTTTGTCCTGTGAACCTAACCTATTCCACTGATCCACTACTCTGTTTCTTAGCCAGTACCAAAGGAACCCAAGAATCTTAATGCTTAGTTTAGGGAAAGAGCATATAGATCCTAAGACAATGGCTACCATGTATTTCTAGTAGACCATAGAACATAGCATGTCAGAGACTGAAAAGATGTTCAGAGTTTCTAGTCACACAAATGGTGTCTGTGCCTAGATTTGAACTCAGGCTCTTCTAACTGGAATACATAAATTCAAATCCTGTAAATTTATTAAATATGTGTTCATGGGCAAGTCACTTAGTCACTAGAACCTGAATTTCCTCCGGAAATAATCATACCTGCATTGTGTGTGTGTGAGGGGAAAGTGCTCAGGGAAGCACCCTACAAACTTTAAAATGCAGGTATGATTTTTTTTTCCTGAGACAATTGGGGTGAAGTGACTTACCCAGAGTCATATAGCTAGAAAGTGGTAAGTGTTTGAGTTCAAATTTGAACTCAAGACCTCCTGACTTCAGGGCTGGTGCTCTATCTACTTCAACACCTAGCTGCCCCAGGTATAATTTTTTTTTTTAAGGTAAGTGAGGGTGTTAGATGAGATGCTCTCTAAGATTCTCTTCCATATGCACCATTTTTGTGCTCTGAATTCTAGGTTCTTTGCCTCGGACATTCTTTCAGCTTAGACTTCCAGGATTCTAAGTTTCCTGCTTTCTCTGACATTCTTTGTTTTATTGTAGAGGTGTCAAACACATAGCTCAAGGGGTGCAGTCCTTGGAATGGAGGGAAGCTTGAACTAAGTGAAAATGTAATTAGCAAACATTTAACAAAATAAACAAAAATACAACAAAACACAGATTATGTTACTATGTAATTTTCTAAGTCAATATACAGCCATGGGGATCTTTATATACAGTGTTCTATTTGTGTTTGATACCACTGATCTATTGTTTTAAGATCCCTTTTAGCTACCATTCTGTTCCCTATGCTAAGGTCCTTTTCAGCTCTACCATTCTCTATGTCTCTTTCACCTCTAAGGTGTTCTTGTTTTTGATTTTTTGCTTTGTTTTGTTTTTTAACTAATCTTTTTACTAGTCAGTCAACAAGCATTTTAAAAAGCACTTAAAGGGGCAGCTAGATGGTACAGTAGATAGAGCTACAGCCCTGAAGTCAGGAGGACTTGAGTTCAAATGCAGCCTCAGATACCCAATAATAGCTGTCACAACCCCAATTGCCTCGGGGGGGGGGGGGAGAAGGCACTTAGTGCTGGGCATTGTGCTAAAAGTAGGGAATGCAAATAGCAACAAAAAGATAGTTTCTGCCCTCAAGGCGCTTACATTCTAGTGAGGGAAGACAGCACATAAAAAGGGATCTAAAAGAAAAGGGGGGAGTCTGGTAGAAGTTTCCTGTCTCAGGGGTATAATAAAAGAAGTTCTGTGAAGATGAGTCATCAGTGCAAGTGGAAGAGGAATGAAGTGTCTACTGGAGTATGGACTAATCCTCAGCCCCTCAAAATTCAGATGTTTGATAAGGTTTCTCTCTCTCTCTCTCTCTCTCTCTCTCTCTCTCTCTCTCTCTCTCTCTTCTCTATATAAGAATGAGGTGGCCAATATGAATGAGAAAGTTAAGATATGGGCTCCAACTCCAGCTCTGCGACTCGTTTATTAGCTGTGTGACCTCAGCCTGGTCACTAGCTTCCCCTTTCTGGGTTTTCACTTCCTCAATTTTAAAATGACAAAAACCAAATCACTTCTTAAGTCCATCCATCTCTGCCACGTCATGTTCCATAATCTAAGGTCCCTTCCAGCTCTGATATTCTATGTCCCAAGCTCTCTTCCAGCTCTAACAACCTATGACGCTACATTTTTTGACATTCCCCAGAGGCTATTCCTTTCTACAGATCCAAACTCCTTGCCTCTGGGCAGCAGTCATTCTGACATCACCTTTCCCTTACCACCTCTTCCCCAGTTTTCAAAAATGCCACATTTAAAAGGAATATCTTCCACTGTTGGGGAAGATGGAAGAAATGACAGAGGGGGTCCGGGGATGTGCTTAATACTGCAGAATGACTTGCCTGGGGTCTGGGTGGAAGATAGAGACAGTCTGAAGCCCGTTGTTTATAAGAACATCTCTCTCCTGATTGATGTTGGCCCTGCGGAAGTCTGTTTGCAAGTTTCTCCTGAAAACATGAATCAGGCACTGTTTGGAGAACATGCGCTTCACTGTCAAACAATCCACTTCTCTGGAGCCTGCATAATACGGGCTCCCCAGGGGGGTGGCAGTTAAGGGGAGAAATGCAGGGGCCCCTAATTTTCTCTAGGGAAGGAGAAGAGGAACAGGGGATGAAACACTGCCCATCTTCTCCATGGAAATTTGCCAAAACTGCCCAATCCCTTGCCTCTTCTGACGGACTCCAATTTTCATTCAAATATGAATGTCAACCCCACCATTTTACAGATTAAGTCACTGAAGCAGAGAGAGGTATGGCCACTTACCCAAAACTACATAGATGCTTAGTTAAAGAGAGAGCTTTTCACTAAGAACTCTTAGCCCCTGTCCAGGACTCTTCCCACCTTACCTCTCATCTGCCACTCACTAACTATTTCTGAAAATGGGCCTTATAACATGTATACTATGCTACATGTATATTAACTACCTATCAACGTTATTATAAGAAAAGTGACTTGTAAATCCTGTCTCCAATTTATCTTGAGATTTTTCCATAGTTGTTTTAACAAGCCTGAACTTTTGCAATAGCTTTCTGCTTAGCCTCCCTGCCACAATGCTCTCCCCACTCCAGTACATCCTTCATTCAGATGCCAAATTGCTCTTCCTAAAGCACAGCTCTGACTCACTTATTTAGTCAATTCCTGTAGCTCCTCATCATCTGCAGGATCAAATGCAAAATCCTCCCTTAGTCCTTCATACCCTGACTCCTTCCAATCTTTATTACTTATTATACCTTACTCCCTACTGAAAGGGGTGTGGGGGTTGGAGAAAGTCCTGGCAAGTATCAGAAGAAAAAAAAAAGGAATACATGTGAGAGATGCAAAGAAATGACAGAATTTGACAAGCAATTGGCTATGGAAGGGAGTGATAGAGAATGAGAAATTAAGGACAGATTTCAAACCTGGATGATTGGCAGTATGGTGGTACTCGCAATAATAAAAAGAGAAATTGGGAAAAGGAAAAGGTTAGCATAGAAAGATAATAATTCAGTTTTGGACATGTTAAATTTAAGATGTCTATGGGCATCCAATTTAAGATATTCAAAAGACATTTGGAAATGCAAAACTGGATGTTGACAGAATAGTTAGGAATGTACAAATAGACCTAAGAACAATCTGCATGAAGATCATAGTTGAATTTATGGGAAATGTTGAAATCACTAAATTGCACATTATAAAGGAAAACAGAAACTTGGAAAACACTGATCTTTATCAGATGTGATCCATATGAAGATTAGCATAGAAAACTGAGGGAGAATAGTTAGAGGGTGGAGGAGAACCAGAAGAAAGTAGCATCAGGAATTGTTGGTGGAGCTGTGAATGGATACAGCCATTCTGGAGAACAATTTGGAGCTATGCTCAAAAAGTTATCAAACTGTGCATACCCTTTGACCCAGCAGCATTTCTATTGGGCTTATATCCCAAAGAAATCATAAAGGAAGGAAAGGGCCCCACATGTGCAAGAATGTTTGTGGCAGCCCTTTTTGTAGTGGCTAGAAACTGGAAATTGAATAGATGCCCTTCAATTGGAGAATGGCTGAATAAATTATGGTATATGAATATTATGGAATATTATTGTTCTGTAAGAAATGACCAGCAAGATGATTTCAGAGAGGCCTGGAGAGACTTACATGAACTGATGCTGAGTGAAATGAGCAAAACCAGGAGATCATTATACATGGCAACAACAGTACTATATGATGATCAATTCTGATGGACATGGCTCTCTTCAACAATGAAATGTTTCAAACCACCTCCAATTGTTCACTGAAGAAAGCCATATACACCCAGAAAGAGGGATGTGAAATGTGGACCACAACATAACATTCTCATACTCCTTGATTGATGTT
>JAJPUD010006343.1:0-18788 GCA_023553655.1 Myrmecobius fasciatus
AGTAAGATAACTGTATAGATATGTATACATGTATTGTATTTGTCATATAATTTATCCTATTTAGCATGTATTAGATTACTTGTCATCTAGGGGTGGGGGTGAGGGGAAGGAGGGGAAAAGCTTGGGAAAAAAGTTTTTGCAAAGGTCAATGTAGAAAAATCATTTATATGTTTTGTAAATAAAAAGCTTTATAAAAAAAGTAAAGACTGAGCGTCTATTACAGTACAGAAACCCCAAAGAATTTCTAGATTGAGAGAATTGCCAAAGAGCAAAGCAACTTTGAGTTTTAGAATTAATACTAATTCAAGGAATGAGGAAGGTAGATATTTTGTTAATTCAAAAGATTTTGTGCATAATATCTGTTAAAAATGTAAATTCTTTTTGGAGTGGTGTTGTGAAAAAAAAGACAACATTAGCAATTCATTTAGTTTTTCTGAATCTTAGTTCCTGTATAAGAGAAATAGGGAGAAAATATAATATTTATATTCCTTGCTTTGTGAATATTATAGGTCAAAAATAGGTTTCAATTGCTAATACTTTGTATTTTATATTTTATTGGTGTCAGAATGCCAGAGATATTGATTTTAATGGTATTTAAAGTTCAATAACATGAGTTCAAAATGTCACATCAGTGTCTAAACCAAGTTGATAAATGCACCGAGTTTTATAATATAATTATTTTATTTTTTAGAAGGTAGAGAATTCTGGGAATCTGAAGGCTTTGAACAAACCGTTAATTTTTCTACAGCTTGATTCTCCTACAAGTTAATTGCATTATTAATGCCTCTACACTCTTTACCTTTGAAGGGATCACATGAAAATTAAAATAATATTCTATGTGAAATTCTTTGCGTTTCTTTAATCCAACTTAGATGACATATTTGTGGCCATAATATTTAGACAGTCTACTTACTGTAGCTGTGAGAACCACTGTTCAGTTTTCTACATTTAGTAAATAGATGATCAGCGTCGACCTTCATTGGGCAGTGATGATGTCTGAGTCTAAGCTTACCACATAAAGCACTAGGAGCTAATAGCAAAAGATTCTGAAGCAAAATCTTAAATATTTTTTCTTTGGATGAATCAATCTAGATTTTTATATCTGGTATACCAATAAATCTACATTCTGTGATTTAATAGGAGGGGGTTTCCCATACTCTGATTAAAATGTATAACCTGAGTCCCAAATAAAGTTGCATCTTCCTAGAAACATTCCAGGCTATTCAAGGGACTCTTTGATATGCCCTGTACAAATATCTTTATTTACATATACACATACATATATATATATACACAGATGTATATACATACATATGTATGACTATATATGTTACTCTATTTGAAGATGTTCTAATACTCTCCAGTATGTGTTCCTATATAAAACTGTCAGAAGAAGTTTTCAAATTTCTGTATAAAAACAAGTATACACTACTTTCCGATTCCCTTTCATGAGCCCAAATGGATAGATGTAGCCATATTTTCCAAGAGTATGCTGGCTCAGGAAAGCGAAATATTAAATGATCAGTTTGAACATTCATACCTCAGAAATTGGCAAAAAACTCATACAGATTAGGGCTTAATTTATTGTTTTATTGATTGTTAAGACTTAAGAAAGGATTGGAGAAAATTTTAATGAAACAGATTAAACTTAAATTTCACATGCAGGTGGCTTTTGTTGTGTTTGGCAGTTTTAATTATTTTCCAGCACATCCCTAAGGACAGTGTTCTCTCATTGTAGTAATGAGTCTCTCACCCCTTCTCCCCAAACACACTAAAATAGCTTTCTCTATGTTTTCATCAATTGAATTCCAAGCACTTATTGAGAACCAATTATGTACTAGGTACTGTGCTAAGTACTAGATATACAAAGACCTGAAAAGGAAACAATTCCTTCCTTCAAGAAGCTTATAGATGATTAAATAAAAATAGAAAAAAACAGATGTAAAATAATGGACAAATAGGCAGGAAAGTGCTCCCTGTCTCACTGATTTATAGTGGACATATTTGGGAATATGGATGACAGTAATAGTTCCTCAAATAAAAAAAAATAGAACTTTATTATAGATTTGATGTGGAATTAATTGTCACATTAAACAGATGAATAAGGCTATTTGAACTTCTTATCAGTAGATAATAAAGGTGAGTGACTCTGGAGTTGTCCAGGTTTCTTTAGTAGTTTAAACAGTAGCTACTCCATGTAGGAGTATTGTGATAAATCCAAATGACTCTTTGTCTGTTATATTTATTGGCCACCTGTATTTGTACAGCAAAAAACCCCAAAACACTGATAAGACACAGAGGGGGAACAAATGAATTTCATACATCTAATACTTTCCATTTCTTGGTAGTTACATTTTTTGTTCAGACTCCAAAACATTTTTGATCTCTGTAGTCCTGAACTTCTTCCCCATGACTCCTAATAATATGAAATTCAAAAGGAATAGTTTCTAGAGTTATTATGCATATTCACTAAGAAATAAAAAAGTTTAAGTTTTCATAAAGAAAACTTTAATATATAACATGTTTATTGTTATTGTTGTTTTAACATCATGGGGATAGGAAAGAAGAAAATAATGGAGTATGATTCTCCAAGGGTATACCAAAAATTTTGTAACTTCATTTATAAGCATAAGCTACTAGTTGGGACAGTGAATAGAGTGTTGGACCCAGGGTTAGGAATATTGAAGTTAAAATTCAGGCTCAGATACTTAATAGTTGTTTGAAAACCTGTTTTCTCAACTGTTAAAAAAAAGCTCATAATAGCATCAACAGCATTAAGGCTGTTGTAATGAGGTGAGATAATATTTATAAAGCATTTAGACACTATTTGACACACAGGAAATGCTTAATAAAGATTTGTTCTCCTTCCCTTATACCCCTAACCTTAAAACCTTAAATATGAGAAGTGATCTTTTCAAATCACAGTTCAAGGTCATAAAAGATTGCTTCATTACTATTATTACTATTTTTGCCCAATAAAGATTACTGATTTGCTTGATTCTTCTCTTTTGCTAATACAAAACAGAATTCTTTCCCTGGCTGCAGTAAAGAGAATGCTTTTTTTTTGCATCTTCCTCCCTGATTCTCCACTCAAACTAGGTTCATGGACTAAACAATATGAGACCACTTTTTGACTTGCATGTCAGGAGAATTGAGTTCATCATTATACAAAATAGTTATTGAACATGAATAGTGTGATTAATTGTATATGCTAAGAAAAAAATTAAACACAATTCCCTGAATTCATAACATACAAGCAGGGCAGATATAGCAGAATAAATATGTGGATGAAAATAATAGAGAATTTATCTCTCCTTTTACTGAATCAATCTATTTGCATAAGCTCCTTGAAGTCAGGCCTAATTTTGTATCCACAGGGAGTATCACAGTGCCTAAAACAAAGAGGACATTTAATAAATCTTCATAGGTTGATTTGTTAAAGGTTACAAAAATGATTTATAGGAACATATATTTGGAGATGAAAAATCCCTTAGAGTTCCCTTTCATTTTATAGATAAGAAACCCAGGTCCAAGGAGATTAAATCACAAGCCAAAGGACACATAAATGATAATAGAATTTAAATAAAAATTATTTTAATACAGAATTAATTTCACTTCTGGAATAGATAGATAGATGGATGGATGGATAGATAGATAGATAGATGGATGGATAGGTGGATGGATGGATAGATGGATAGATAGATAGATGGATAGATAGATGGCTGGATGGATAGATAAATGATGGATAGATGGATGGATGCATGGATGGATAGATATAGATATCTTTAGAAACAGTAACTGCTGGCTAGCCACATGTAGGAGGAATGCAAATGAGTTTGCTTCAAGTGATAGAACTCAGAGGGTAATGATCACACATGTAAGCTACAGAATCAATTGAGCTTACCATCTCAATGGAAAGAATGGCTGCAATAAAAGACTACAGAATGATCTGCTTCTGGCTTCCTCCCTATATCTTAGCAGTTACTATGGCAGGTGAGTTCTTCCCTAGACCTGCTCCCTTTCATGTCTGTTTGTCTCTCCTCTTCCCTCTCTTCTAGCACCAGCCTCTCCAGCAGTAGAGGCTCTCCACCCCTTTGTCTGCAGTCTTATGGCCTCCCCTGCCCCAGATTCAACTGAATTCTTAATTCTGTGCTTTTTTGGGACAGGTATATTTTGGTCCGTTTGTCCTTGGATGCAAAAATGCCTCTGGGTTTGCCTCTGAGATGGGCTATCATCATGAGTCCCATTACTGGAGATGTGAAGGAAAGACTTGGAGTTGAATGAGTTAGAGTCGGTTTTGTTCTGTTTATTATATTATCAAGTTCCTGAAGTAAGACATGTTTTCTATAGATAGAGCAGCCACAGCAGTGTAAGAATTCTCTTTTTGTGGCAATTGAAGTGTGTCCTAGAGCAGGCCATCATACCATGAGTTTAAAAACACGCCAGGCTTTGGAGTAATAAAAAAATGTAATGAAGACATTTCATTATAGAACACTGGGAGCCATGCAACCATTTCTTTAAATTATGGAATCAGTGGTGGATCTGACACTTCATGATGAAAACACTGAAACTCTGCAGCTGGTTACTAGTTGTTGGTAGGAAATAGCTATTCTGTATAATTAATAAAGATGGGTCATTTCAGAAACCAGAAAATACAATTAAATCAACTGCTTATACACATTAACACATGCAAGGGCTGAAATATTTTTTTAATTGTTTGGATTAAAAAAATGTTTTCATAGTTACAGACTGAGATATTTTATTTGACCTATTTTCTTTGATAGTAAACATATTCACTGTCCTAAATTAAAGAAATATTGGCACAAGCTTCATTGTAAACTTGGCCATGAGCACAGACTTGAGTCTGTAATGTGCTACAGTTAAATATTAATTGCAAATGCAGGCAGAAAACAAAGCATTGTTATTGAGCTTCTTCTTGCTATTAACAGCTACTCCTTTTGATGTATCAATTATTCTTCATTGGAAGATAATAAAATGATAGAAGCATAGAACTTGAGTTAGAAGGGACTCTATAAGTTTTCCAGGCTCACTCTTAATTTTAGAGATAGGGAAACTGAGACCCAGGGATTTTTTAAACTAATTTCTTAAATGACTTTAAGATTCCATCTCTCATGAAGGCCCTGATTTATCAGTAAGGCCTGAATTTATCCTGTATGTAATTTATTGAAATTGTTTTTTATATTATGTCCTCCATTAGTTAGAGCTTTTGTTGGTATACAGAGTACTTGACACAAAGTAGGAACCTAATAAATACTTATTGACTGGCTTATCAACTTTGTTGTCATTCAATCATGTCTGATTCTTTGTGATCTCAGGGACTATAGCACACCAGATCCTTCTATACTCCACTATTCCTTGAAATCTCTCCACGTTCATGTTCGTTATTTCCATGACATAATCTGCCTCTCATTCTTTGCTATCCCTTTTTTCTTCAATCTTCCCCAACACATTTTTAATGAGTTCCATCTTCTCGTTATGTGACCAAAGTATTTAATCTTCAGCTTTGGTATTTGACCTTCCAGTAAATATCCTGAATTAATTTATGTAAGTATTGACTGATTTTATCTCTGTTATCCAAGAGTCTCAAAAATCTTCAAAAGCATCAATTCTGCAGTTCTTAGTTTTCCTTATTCTCTGACTCCTCACAGCCATACCTTGCTACTAGAAAAACCACAGCTTTGACTACATGGACCTTTGTCAGCAAGGCTCTGCTTTTTAGTAAATAGCTTTCCTTCCAAGAAACAAGCAACTTTTAACAACTGCAATTGCTTGTCTGCAGTGACCTTTAGGCTCAAGAATACTAAATCTGATACTGCTTCTATTTCTTCTTCCTCTGTTTGCCAGCAAATTAATCTTTTTAATGTTAAGCTTGAGGCCAATTTTGTTTTTATATCCTCCTCTTTTACCTTCATCAAGAGGCTTCTCAATTCCTTTTTACTTTCTGCCACCAATATGGTATCATCTATATAACTGAAATTGTTGATTTTTCTTGTCAACAGTAATTTCAGCTTTTGTTTCATCCAGTCTGACATTTTGCACAAGGCACTCTGTATATGAGTTAGTAAGGTAATAATATCCAACCTTATGGTATCCCTTTTCCAATCTTAAATCAATCACTTGTTCCATATTAGGTTCTAACTTTATTCTTATCCTCATACAGGTTCCTCAGGAGACTTGAGATGATTTGGTCCTCCTATCTCTTTAAGGACTTGCAAGATTTTGTGGTCCACACAGTTAAAGGCTTTAGTGTAGTCAAGAAAGAAGAAGAGGTTTTTGGGGAGCTTTCTTACTTTCTCCATAATCCAGCTAATAGCAATTTGCTCCCTAGTTCTTCTGACTCTTTGAAATATCAGCCTGCTCTTCTGTTATCAGTTCACATATTGCTGAACCTTAGTTTGCAGAATCTTCTTTAAATTATTTTTTATTTTTAATAGTTTTTTCATTTTTTCCAAATACATGTTTTCCACATTTACCTTTGTAAAACTGTGTGTTCCAAATTTTTCTCTATCTCTCCCCTAGACAGCAATCTAATATATGTTAAATACATGCAATTCTTTTAAACATATTTTCATATTTGTCATGCTGCACAAGAAAAATCAGATCAAAAGAGAAAAAAATAAACAAGAAAAAAATCAAGCAAACAAACAATAATCATAAAAACAAAGGGGAAAACACTATGCTTTGATCCACATTCAGTCTCCATAATTCTTTCTCTGTGAATGGCTCTTTCCGTCAGAAGTCTATTGGAATTGCTTGTAGAATCTTAAGCAAAAACTTCTTGGAATGTGAAATGAGTGTGATTGTTCAGTAATTTGAACACTTTTTATCATTGCCCTTCTTTATGATTAGGACATAAACTGATCTTTTCCAATCCTCTGTGTTTTCTAAATTTTCTGATATTTTGAGTGCAGCACTAACAGCATCATTTTTACAATTTTAAATAGCTTAACTGGAATCCCATCACCTCCACTATCTTTATTGTTAGCACATTAAAAAAATTTAATTGAAGATTTTTATTTTCAAAACATATGCAAGGATAATTTTTCACCCTTGACCCCTACAAAACTTTGTGTTCCAATTTCCCCCCTTTCTCCCCAACCCCTCGTTAGCAATGTTGCTTAAGGGGCACTTGACTTCATTCTCCAGGATGTCTGACTCTAAATCAGTAATCACAATATCATGGTTATTAGTCATATTAAGATCTTTCTTCCATAATTCTTTGGTGTATTCTTGCTACCTCTTCTTACATCTCTTGGACTTTTTGGCTTTTATCATACCCATATTTTGCATGAAATTTTCCCTTGATATCTCTAATTTTCTTGAAGACATTTCTTGTCATTCCTATTCTATTGTTTTATTTCTTTGTATTGCTCATTAAAAAAGCCTCATCTTTCCTTGCAACTCTTGAATTCTTCTTTCAGCTTGCTGACCACTATATGGGATTAACATTGTTTTCTTCAAAGAGGTTACTATATAGTTCAATAAAATTAGCAGCCTTATATTAGATACTTACTATATTAGGGCAATGGCTTAGGCGAAAGACATATGAATTTAGAGAATTCAATTGTTCTTATTGTTCGTCCTTGTTTTCCAGGAGGACAAATGATGTGATATTGGGGTAAAATAGTGGATGATGGATAACGTCTTGACTTTCTCATGACTTGGATTTGAGTGAGGTGGGTTGACTGGTGAAATAAGTGCATGACTTTGGGCTTTTTGATATCTGATCAAGTTCTAATCCCTCCACAGTGTCTCCTTCAGCTGCCTTCATGGCTATTAGGAAAAATTATTCTCATCTGCCCATATCACTAGGGGAAGTCTTCACATGCTTGGAGTAGACACCCTCCTAAATCACTGCTGGGTTTGAGACTTGTCACCCTCAACCTAGTTTAGTCCATCTGCTGAGATGCTTTAATAGAGTGTGGCTGCTGTATATGCTACAGCTTCTTGGAGCCACAGGTGAGAGTTGGGTGAAGGTACACACAAAAGATGGATAAAAGCAGCCATATGAAGGGCTCAATAAGTCTTCACACCACAGTTACTTGATTTTTATGGACATCCCATTGACCCCAGATAAACCAATGGCTCCTGCTCAAAAGCATCTTAGACTACTATAATAGTCTTACTTAAATGCTTACATGAATCTGAAATGTTATTTATTTCTGTTATTGATTTTCTCTCTTCTGGTAATATTGCAATCACTTCATGCTTTTCTATTCTGCATGTTTATTGTACATGTACTTCTGTAAATTCTCTATAGAAAATTTGTCCCACTTACTGAAAGCCATCTTCTGTTCATCGAATTGCTCCAGAGAACCAGAATATCTCATGGTCGGGGGGTGATAGGGAGTCTATCTTTTTTAATTACATGATTAGCCCACTTTCCTTTCTGGGTATACATATTTTGGTGATGTCTTTTGGGTCACTTACTCATAAATGAATTAATGAAAAACCATTTATTAAACTCTTATTGTATATCATGTTCTGGGGAGACAAATACAAAATTTTTAGGAAGATGAGGCAGGGAAGTAAAGTGAAACATGACTTCAATCTGCTAACTATACTGAAACATTTGAGGCAGGCAACATTCAAGACACTGGGAGCTTCCCTAGGGTAGAAATTGCAAATGAAAGGTAAAGCTTTTAAGTCCAGCTCTCTAAACTGGATGCTTATTGCTTACCCCATTTTAGACATTTAATAGCTTGCTGAATAATAAACAAAAATAATTGCAGTCAAGAAAGGAAAAAAATAAAGTATGCTCTGAAATCTATGATGAAAGGAATCAGACGAGAACTTCTAGTGATGAGGTACAGTGTAAACAAATACTTATAAGTTGGAAAGCATGGGATAATTTGTGGATGGGAACAGAGGGCAGTTATAAAGTAGACTGACTTTGCTGGAGTCAATAGTAGATAGAGGGACTTATAGTAAGATAATATGTAGAATGCTACAGTTGCACCAAAGTTTTGGATTTTAAATGCCAGGCAAAAGGAATTGGAAATTAATTTACTTATCAATGAAAAGCACTAAAAATTATTGGGCAGGGAAAAAATGGAACCAAATTTATGCATAATAAATATTAATCTGATAGCTGTATGAAGGATGGATTGGAGACTTCGGGAAGTAGGGTTTGGAAGATCTTTTAGGTGACTACTAGAATAGGTCTAGTGAGTGGTAGTAACTATTTATTGTTGTTTGTCCTTCATTCTCAAAAAGGTCCATGATATCAGGGAGGTGATACCAAGACACGCAAATGAATTGGACTAAAATGGACTAAAAAAATGAACTAAAATGGATTAAAAAAAAGTGCAAAGAGCCTTCTGGGTCTAGTGGCAAGATACAAATTAGAATTTGGTTTTTTCTTGAGGAGTGAAAGAGAATAATAGAAAGGAGGGAAGAATATTAAAGATGTTGTGAAAGTTAACTCAACAAGGCTTGGTGATTGGATATCAGATGAAGGAGAAGGAACAGTTTTCCTTCCAACACCAAAGTTTTGAACATGGGAGACGATGTGCTCATGACAGAAATAGTGAAGTCAGAAGTAATCAATCATAAGGATAGAGCAACATGGATAAACCAATAGTGAACAAAAACTAGATAATTAGTGCAGACAGGATAGTGCAGACAAGATTTGTTAAAAGAATACAGAGAACAGGCAACAGAGTGTTAGGGAAATGGAGAAGAGGGTGTTAGGAAATATATTTCAATTTAGGCTCAGCTACTTTCTAGCTGTGGACCATCATGTTACATCACCCCTTTGAACCTCAGTTTTCTCATCTGAAAAGGGAGAAGCTTGGTCTTATATAAATGGAAACAGGACTATATTTAGAGTTAGAAAACCTGAGTTTGAATGTCAGTTTTCTTATTTTCTTCCTATATAACTAGGAACAAGTTACTATATCTCTTGGGTCCTCAGCTTCTTCATCTGGAAAATGAAGGGATTAGCTGATGTGACTGGAAAAAGTTATTTGTGGTTCAAAATTCTTATGATGCAATAACTAGATGATATAAAAGACTCTTCCTAACAGTCTGATTCTACCGAGATCAGCGAGGATGGGAAAAATCAAGAAAGAGTTCAAGAAGGATTAGGGCTTGATCTGAGTGAATGAGAAGAATATGAACAGGCAGATGGTAAAGATTAAAATCTTCTAGGTGAAGATAGTAGCATCTGCAAAGTCACAGACATAAGCATGTGGGTGAATTTAGTGCTTCTCTTTTCTATATTAATGATTTTCCTGACATATTCTCTCATCCTTTTGGAATTAGCCCTCTAGTTTTATCCTGCTGGCTTGTGAATGAAGATTAGAAATTTGCATTATCTATGCTCCTCACTCTGAGAATTTCAAAAGTTTCTTTTTTTAATTTAATTTAATTTTATTTTATTTTTGAATTTCAGAAGTTTCAAAGGATTTAGAGCCAGGAGGAATCTTAGAGATCACTTAGTAATTGAACTAGTTAATTTTTGAACTAGATTGATTATCTAGTTCAATTACCTTTTGCCAGTGGGGAAACTGAGGTCCAGAGAAAGTTATGAGTGAGAGAATAGACCTACCTGTTCTAGCTAAAGCAAATTAAGAAATAATTGAATCTATGAGCAAAGTTTGTTCACTCAGAAATCTGATCTGAACTGTTCTACTTGGGATATTTGTGGGAAATTGTGTTCTGTTTCAGAGCTACAGAGAAGCACTGATAGATTGTTTTGCTGCTTTCGAAAAGATCAGCTAAGGAGGTAAAGTGGATAAAATGCTGGACCTGGGGTCACAAAGATTCTTACTGTGTGACCCTGGGTAGGTCTGAATTTTTGCAACTGTAAAAGAGGATAATAAGAATATCTGCATTGCAGGGTTTTTGTGAGCATCAAATGAGGTGATAATTGTAAAAAGAACTCAGCACAGCACCTGGCAGATAGTAGACACTATCTATTCCCTTTCCTTTAAAGAGGAGGAAAAATGAACAAAATAAAAAAGATTACAGCTTCCCTGGAGAATATGTGGTTCTTTAGTTCATGGCAAGATTGCATTGAGTGAGCCAGAATTCTGGTGAAACTTTGCATATGACTATATCTATCTATCTATCTATCTATCTATCTATCTATCTATCTATCTATCTGCCTGTCTATCTATCTATCTGTCTCTCTCTATGTGTGTGTGTATATAAATCTATACATATATATGCATACATATATCAGGGCAATGTGTGGTTTAAGCCATAAAGAGTCTATGCTTTTTTATATTGATCCCCTGGGTAATCTTGGAAGTGTGTGTGTGTGTGTGTGTGTGTGTGTGTGTGTGTGTGTGTGTGTGTCCCCAAGGGGTCATTTTGTGGATAAATTGTTAATTGTCTTAAAAACCAAGCACATTTTCCCCTAGTGAAAAAAGGTTCAGCTTGAGGAAAATTTTACATTTTTGTTTCATGGGTTGGGCAAGTGGTGAAGTCCAATGGTTGACAAGTGGACAGCTCGAGTATTCCACTGGTGTCCTTGCAATTCCTGGATAAAGTGAAGGAAGCACCGGTTCCTTGGATGGACCCTGCATGCGAATTACCCCAAATGGGCAGGTATTCGATCTGCACCATTGGAGAAAGCATCCAAGTAAATTAGATCACGAGTCTATTTGAGTATTTAAGCAAAGGAAAGAAATAGTGACATCAGACACTCCTAGTTACTTCACAGGAACAACAAGCTCCTGGCACTTGCCTGGGGTACAGAAGGGTAGACACATTTATTAAGTGCCTACTGTGTTCCAGACATTGTCATAGGCATTTTACAAATATTATCATTTGACTGAGTCAGAGATGGGAGGACCTTACAGTCATTTAGGAACCTACTGAATAGTCCAGGGAACTAGAAATTGAGTATATTAGATAGTAGCAGGAAGAACAGAAAAGAGAACAGATAGGAAATTGTGGAAGTAAAATTAATAGGATTTGGAAACTGATTGGATGTAGGTGATGAGTCAAATTATGTAAGTGAAAATTAAAAAAAATCCTCAAGAATATTATTTCAAAAGTGGGTATAAATGTATTGCTCTATTTAGAAAACTAAAATATACATATATATATTTTTAAATCTGCAAGACAGTTTTTGGACATATGTTCTTTTATACCCTCAAAAGGATTTTTGTGCTTCTTATTTGAGGACCAAACATTGGTTGAACCAAATTTCAAAATGTTGGTCTAAATATTTTTAGTGCAAATCAAATTTAATTTTTTTTAATTTAATTTTTTTACTTTTTAAGATAGAAATATGCAGATCAGAAAAAAATGTGAATTATGACTGTTATTCCACAGATGCTAGCAAATCAGGTTTTTTTTTAGTATTTCATAATGCTTGGTGATGTGACAGGACACAGACATCTCTTTCCAAATTAGCTCATCTCTACTATAAATATGTTGTGACCATACGCAACTTGGGTTAGCAAAATCAATTTCCCCCCTTCATGGTACCTTATGTAATCTTGCCCAGTGCTGTGAGTATTTCTGTTCAAGAATCTCATGTATGGCCATGAGAAATTCTCTGAGATACATGACTTCATTGAGGAACTTTCAAAGTTTTCAGGGATTTTTTTTGATCATCATATATTTATTAAACATAAATTGCAAGCAAGGCTTTAGATCGAATGTTGTGGGGGAATAAAGGTGACTTTAAGGGGGAAGTATATTGTGATGGACTAGAAATAAAAAGACTTATGTTTGGCTCTGTTTATTAGATGTCTGGCTTTAATTAATCCTTTTGAATACCTCTAATTGGATTCTCTTTAGACTTGTCAACTTGAACACTTCCAAAACTCAGTTTATTCCCTCCTGAAAGCCTCCCCTCATCCCAATTTCCCTGTTACTATTGAGAGCACCATTATCCTTCTAGCCACCCATGTTTGAAACCTAGGTGTCCTCCCAGAATCCTCATGTCCTATTCAACATAGTGATTTAAATTTGATAACATCTCTTGGAGTGATAGCCTACTGGTTGGTCTCTCCAGTACATCCTTCACTCAACTGTCAAAGCGATTTCCCTAAAACAAATATCTAATCACGGCACCCCCTCTTCCACCAACTCAGTAAGCTTCAGTGGCTTCCTATCCATTCCAGGATCAAAAATGAAATTTTCAGGCATTCAAAGCACTCTACAACCTGGCTTCTCTCCTTCCATTCCACCATCCCATCCTTCCCATTCCCACCCTGTTCTTTTCACCTCCATATTTTTAGTCTTTACATCTTAAACTACCTCCACACTCTGGGTTCTGCAACCCAGTGACAAAGGCATCTGTGAAATTTCTTGGATTTCCCAATCCAAGTATTTTCATTGGCCGTCTCCCATGATTACAATGTTCTTTTTCCTCTGTTTTCTGTCTTTCTTCAAATCCCAGTTAAAATTCTATTTTCTATAGGAAATCTTTTCTGATTGCAATGATTATTTTCCATTTATCATATATATATACTTATACATATATTCATACATATACACATACATATGTGCACATCTCCATACATATATAGTCATACATACATATCTATCTATCTATCTATATACAAACACACATTTCTATACTTATCTTGCTTCTACATAGCTGAGTCCTCCATTTGACTGTAGGTCCTTGTTTTTTACTTTTGTTTGTAACTCAGTGGTTAGCACAATACCTGGCGCATAGTAGAAACTTGATAAATGTTTGACTGAATGATCTTGAAGTTCTTTTCCCTAATCTATAAAACGAGTTCAGTTGATTTCATTGGCTATTGTGGTGAAAATTCTTATTCATAGGGATCTATGCTAGGTGTAATGGCTGTGCTGTTCTGGTCTTCCCCTACCCTCCACCTGACCCTCTCCTCCCCCACACACTATAACAAAACCAAATTAAAAAAAAAAAAGAAGAAATCTGTGGTTAGATCCAGTTCTTGTTGCTTTTCAGATCAGCTGAGTTAATTTCAAATTTCTATCCCTGCTGATAAAGGCAGTGTTCTTAATAATGGTCCAGTCTGGAATATCTCTAACAGCAAAACAAGGTACCTCTATTATAGAAAAGACAGAATTTGATGTGTCATATCTTCATCTAATCTGTCTTAAATTCAGAAATGTAAGTAGGGCATATCTGAAAGTAAGGATGCATCAAAAGGCTCTGATGTATTTGTATTATTCCACTGAGGAAAATGTCATATATATATATATATATATATATATACATACACATATATGTGTTTACATATACATACACACATACATATACACATATGTATATATACATATACACACATATGTATATATAGATATACACACATACATACATACACACACACACACACACACATATATATATATATAAAACCTTAACAGGTAAACTGTATATATAGGAAGGAAACTGATTCAGAATTTATTTTCCTTAAAAAGTAAGGTCTTTGAATGAAAGTTGTATATCTCTGTTGCCTCTGGAACCATGGAACACCATAATGCTTAGTGAACAGTAAGCACTTAATAAATACTTATTGATTAATTAATCCAGGTTAGAATAGGAAGAATAGACATTCACCTTACATAGTATATTTGAGGGTTACCAAGAAACAGTTTGGTTCCCAAAGGATTTCCTTCCACCCATCTGCCATCAGAAATTGAAATTCTATTACTTGACATAAAATAACATTGAATTGCTTAAATTTTTTTTGAAAATGAAAAAAAAATTAATTGCATTATTTTTAAATGAGCTGGTTAATGATGTGGTAACCCATTATCATTATTTATCTATATTTAGTATGAATTCATTGACAAATAAATTAAATGAAAAAAAGAAACAAATGAAAAGATTATTGCAATAATTCAAAGGCAGAGAAGCTAAGATGACCAGAAAGAGGTGATGATTTCTGTCCCCTCTCCTCCATTAAAAAAAAGACACCTAAAAGATGTATGATGGCAGAAAGTGGTGCTTTTTGTAATAGAAGGGAACAATAATTTTGAAGGAAAGGGTAATAAGCTTTTAAGGGCAGCAAGGGCACTAAAATGCTCAGCTCAGAAAGAGGGAATGTAAAGAGTAGATCCTAGTGTGCTGAAAACTTATTTGGCTGATGACTGATCTTGATTTTATTCAATGTTCTCAAGTTATGTATTTGTTTATTTAGTTGATGGAATGCTGAACTGAGAGTCAGAAAGATATAAAATAAATTCCTACCATAGTATTTACCAACTGTGTGACTAGCAAGTTGTATAACCTTTTTGTTATTTATTTTCCTTTTCTGCAAAATGAGATAGTTTGAATTTCATGATCTTTAAGGTTCCTTCCTGCTATGAATCAATTCGGATGATCTTTTACTTTGTAGATTTTAGCACCTTCCAAATGTCCCAAAATTGCATAAGTCATGCAATCCATGAAGAGGTGAGCTCATCTTGGATCTTTCCTGAAATTCAATATTATAAAGTTCTCTTAGTACGCCATGTTACTTAAACACAATGTCGTCACAGTGTTCCAGTGAATTCTCATTTGTCCATATGACACATAGTCAATTTGAATGGGAAGATTTTTTTTTATAATTTGCAAGTAAAGAATCCAAGATTCCCAGAGCAATGATAATCTTCAAATTTCCTTTTCCCCATCCCCTTTAAAAACAGAATAAAGGATGTCATTAAGATATATGATTGGAAAATGAGGTAGGCTGGCCATGCAGTGAGAATGAAGTATATAACCCATGTGGTTCACCAGTTTTGTCAGAAGACCTAGAGATGTTTCTCTAGCACGTTTCTCAGAGACCTTGTGAAGAGTTTTTTCTGAGAAGTTGGAATGAAAAAGCTATGGCTAGCTTGCAGTCTCCATTGTTGGAAGAGTACCCACATGGATGAGACTGCCAGAGATGTCTCAGTTACTTACAGGCTGGGCTGAGCAGGTGGTCAGGAAAGGTTGGTTTCCAAATCCTGTTATGAAGATCCATGGAGAGAAGTTGGAGTATGGGGGGTTTAGTGGTGGGGCAGACACGTCAAGAGGTACCACATCAGTTCAGCAACCAAAGAGCCATCACTTGGCTGAGTGCTGGGAAGATAAAGACAAAACAGCAGAAATCCTTGCGTTTGAGGTACTTAGAGGCTGTGGGAAGGATACATGTACACAGATCAACAAGTACGGGAGTGCACAAATAAATATTAAGTAATTTCAATAGGGAAAGGACACTAAAAAATCGAGTAGCTGAGGAAGGAAGGAGTCCAATCCTTCCATATATATGGAGTCCATTCCATATATATGTGTATATATGTAATATATATATATATATATCACATAGGAAGGAGTCCATTCCATATATATATACTCCTTCCATATATATGGAGTCCATCCCATATATATATATATATATATATATGCAATGGACTCCTTCCTATATATATATATATATACATATATAACACATACATACACACACACATATATGCACAAAGGCAGGAAGACAAAGTATGAAATATATCTCATATGGGGTAGAGTGAATAGGCCAGTTTGAATGAAATGAAGTCTGTATGAACAGGAAAATTATAAAATAAGACTAGATAGAGGAAGTCATATTGTGAAAATCAATAAATGCCACGATGAGAATGTTTTATTTTATCTTAAAAGCAACCTATAGATATAAAATATGGTGTGCCCCAGTGCAATTTGTGTTTTAGGGAATGTGCTTCTGGCAGTTGTAGGGGATGTGGACAGGAAAGGGCAAGACTGGAAGAGCAATTAGCCAAATGAAAAGAAATTATTTGTTAGAAGAGCCAAGCTTGAGGCAAAAAAAAAAATACTTTGGGAAATCAACAGTGAATATGGGGGAAAGATCCAGCAGAACCTTTCAAAAGCTGAAGAGATTTTTATTCACCATTTTCCCACAAGCCATTAATTTAAAAATTTTACACGGCCTATCTTTGCATAGTCAGAGTGTCCTAATGAGTCCCTTAGCAACAATTGGCAACAAGAAAAAACGAACCGTGTTTTTCTGAATTCTGGTGTCATTTTATCCATTGTTGAAACTTTGGTTCCAGCCCAGAAACTGGCTTCCTGTGACATTTATCTATTATAAAACTTCCCAAATTTACCTTTATCAAAGATCAATAAAATGAATGCTTCTGCCTTTAATCGGTTTGGGACCTTTGAGCAAATTCACATAAATAGGTCACTCACTAGAACAAGGGACATTTGGTTATTTGTTTCTATTTATATTCAGGTGCTGTCCCAGGAATTGTTTTTCACCACCTATTTTTCAAGACATGCCAATTACCCTTCCTTCTGGGTATAAAAATCTCCCATTTCCAGCATCTTCTAAAGCTAATTTATGGAAAAAGGCAGCCCAGTCCTGATCCATTCTCCTTTTGAAAGTCAGCTCCCTTTAATTCAATTAAAATAGTTGTATTTCAGCTGTAAATTCTGGCAAACAAAGCTTTGGCTTTTTAAAATGGCATTTCAAGAAATTCTGGACAGAGCTGGATTGTACTTTAAAACTCATTTATATTGTCACAGAATCCCTTGCATTTGTAATTATGTCGAAAGTCAGACACACTCCTCTAACTCATCTGGAATACTGATTCATGCCTTTATAGAACGTCTAGGCTACCGAGCCTTAATTTTTCATTTCAACCACTGGGAGAATTTCTTTTCATAAGCTATTGATTCAGTCTATTAAAGTTCAAATGGAAACATAAGTTCTAGCTTGCTTTTGCACAAGTCTTCACACTGACCCCTTCAGAAAGCACTGGTCAAAACGCATCAACATGCAGGTCATAATGCAGAGGCAGGCATTCTTTGTTTTCCTTTATATAAGATCTTCCTTCCTTCCTTCCTTCCTTCCTTCCTTCCTTCCTTCCTTCCTTCCTTCCTTCCTTCCTTCCTTCCTTCCTTCCTTCCTTCCTTCCTTCTTTCCTTCCTTCTTTGCTTCCTCCCTCCCTTCTTTCCTTCTTTCCTTTTTCAGTAATGAACAATCTTTATGCTTTTAAGCTTCTTGTTTTAATAAAACACAGCCTAATAGATTCATCAGTAGCCATAGAAAAAATTGTCTATTAGGCAAAACTAGATATTTTTAAGATCCCTCTTTCCTTTTGTGAATCATTTTTTCACCGCCATCCCTTTGTCTTCCCATCTCAACACTATTTGCAGGGTTCAACGCTGCCTCCTCCATCCTGACTCCTTAACTAAACTTGCCCTGCCTTGCCCTTTCCTCTCCCCATTCCCTCAATCAAATGCAGACATATTGGGACCTGTTGAAAGGCTTCTCATAATTTCATAGATGTCTGTGCATTCAGGTGCAGATGCTATTTCATTTATGTGGGCACTTTCAAGGGAAGCAGCTCAGACAGATACAAGTGTGTGTGTCAGACATGTTGTGGGGTTTCAGCATCGCCTTAGCTCTGTGCTGTTCCAAACATCCTCTCCAGGTGGAGGTGACCTGCCTTGTAGCTAAACCTGATTCTCTTGCCAGGGCTCAGCTTTGAAAAGGCTCCTGTAGCAGAGCCCTGTTTTGTAGCTGGCAGAAACTGAGGGACCTGGGAGGTTCGGATCTTTTAAACTAACAAAGGAACTGCTCAGGCTGGAGACATCCATCACAGGAGTTCCTGGAAAAGGAAGCTCAGGAAAAGGAAGAGCAGAAAAGGCCTCCAAAGGCTTCGGCTCAGCTCAGGGGTTCCTAGCCAGCACATGGACTCAAAGCCATCATTACTGCTGGACAGAGGCAGGGGGAGAAGAGAAATCTGCTTCCTTGTTCTCTCCATCTTGAGAAGGGGGGAAGAGAGAGAGAGAGAGAGAGAGAGAGAGAGAGAGAGAGAGAGAGAGA
>JAJPUD010006343.1:26078-84782 GCA_023553655.1 Myrmecobius fasciatus
TATATATATATATATATATATATATATATATATATATATATATATATTTTTGATTTTGAATTTTGCTTTCAGCATGGGGACCATCCTGGGATTGAGGCACTGTCCCAGAAGTCAGTATTGGCAATGGAGTTGCCAAGGATGCTAAGCAATATTTCATCCTACATCCAGTACTAGGACAAGAGACCCTTGTAATCTTTTTCTGACCAGTTGTCAGACCCCCTTACTGTCTCTGGCTTGAGACTCCTGAACTTGCTTCTGATTCTGTTATCATCACTTGATTCCACCACTGGCTTTTTATCCATGTGGGTTTGGGTCAGCCTTAATCCCTGGGTCACAGATTTCTCTTTCCAACCTCCTGTGTTGTCTTGGACTAGAAGAATATCTCACTCTTACCTTTCTTGGCTCTGCCCTTCCAGAATTCAATTTGAAGTATCATTTTACAGTTATTTGGAGGGGATGGTTAAGAGCTCAGCTGAAAGCTATCTCTATTCTGCCATTTTGGTTCCAATCCTCTCTCCCCAGTTTATCTCCTATTGATTTTCTACTTAAACATGTTTTCAGGTAGCCTTCATCTCAGATTAACATAAAATGAGCACTGGATTCAGATTCATAAATTTGGAATTTAAATGCAAGTTTGCCGATAACTCCCTGTGTAACATTGAACAAATCAATTTACCTTTCTGGGCCCCAATTTCCTCATCTATAAATTGAAAATATTGACTTAAATTAGTGGTTCTCAGAGAATGTGCTGGGACATAGATTTCAACAGTGGTATGGTAAATTGTATAGAACTAGATTTACAATCAAATTTGTATGTGGAAGACTATTTCCTTAGCATATTCTAGAAAGAGATAATACTGTGTTGTGAGTAAAATACATTTGAGAGACACTAGCTTAGATAGTTTCTAAAAACTGAAAATGAAAGTCAAAATATTATCTTTCCTTGTTAGCATATCAAAAAATTATTTATTGGTACAAATTTGGTGTATACCCCAATACCATATAATGTCCAAAGAGCTGAAATGTTCTAGTGTTTACTATCAGATTTACTTAAGTATCATCTTCTTGGAAGTATAATTTTGTGTAAACACTGTAACATTAGATATTATTCTGCCATTTTGTGTTTTTACTTTTAAATTTATTTGGTAATTAGTGAGTTTGTGAGGTCTCTCACCAATTTTATTATTGCATAGTACAGATGGTTATTTTAGAACATATTAGTAAATTTGTGCACAGTGTTTGGATTTTTAAAAGCATCTCTATTTGTACCATTGTGTAAATGTATGAAGAATTAGAAGTAATATTAAAAAATATATTTTGGGACTGTATCTTTAACAATTAATTCTAGAATAGTACAAATGGGATAGATTTTTTTTATATTTTATTTCATCTAGAGATAAGATTTTTAATCTTAGGCCTTATTCTTCCTAGCAGAGCCACAAGTTGATGCTGACATTGAATCAGGTGACATCCTCAGTTAAACAATGACACAAGGTCTGAGTTATCCCACTAACAACTTTCTTTAGAAGGCAGATGGGAGAGTCATAATGTATGCATTTGGGGGATAGTCATCAATTAAAAGCATTTGCATGTGAGTGTGTCTTGTAAAAACAAACTGCCTAATAACTTTTTAATATCTTTTTAATGGGTTTTATATTTCCTGTTTCCTGATTGACATGCAAAAACAGGACATATACCTTTACAGAACCGCAAAATTAGCTCTTCCAGACTCACCTACAGAACAGTGCCATGTGGTCAGGCAGATCTGAGACAGAGTGGACAAGGGGAGAGGGAGGATATCCTATGTACCTTCAAATTAGCTAGATTTTTAATTGCTTCCAAAAAACTGGCTGGGAATAATAAGACAGTAGATGTTTTTGTTAATCTGGGCCCTGGGATGCCATGCAATATTGGTTTAGTGGGCAATTGGAACAAGCCAACGTTAACAAAATGACAGAGAAAAACCAGTTTCAGCAGGGAATTATCAGAGGGAACAGGCAAATGGGAGCCAAGAGGGGTAAGGTGATGTGCAGGATCTAGGGCTGAAAATACACCTCAGCTGCCTTAGGGACTCCTTGAGAACTGCCTTCTCTTAATAATAATAGCATTTATCTAGCATTTATTATGGGCCAAGCATTATATATCTCATTTGATCCTTATAAGAACCCTAGGAAGTAGATACGACTATTATTCCCATTTTACAGAGGGCAAAACTGAGGCAAACAGAGATTAAGTGATTTGCCTGGTTACACAGCTAGTACATGTCTGAGGCCAAATTTGAACTCAGATTTTTTTACTCTAGTCTGCCACCCATTCAGTGTCACCTACCTGAAAGGAGTGTATTGATCTACTTTTCTCTTCATTATCCTTTTAAAAAGACAGAAATGATACTCTAATCATTGTAAGTTTGTTCTCAGTACTTGTCAGCTCTCTTTATTTTGCCATTTCTATTTTCCAAGTATTCTTTAATAATTGGCTTTAAATTTTGTCACTCCTCACCCCAAGCCACAAAAACAAGCAAACAAACAAAAACCAAACCCATTATCTCATTTGACCCTTTAATCATGACTGTGACAAAGATAGTACAAGTATTATTATTCCCACTTTTCAGATGAGAAAACTGAGGTTAACAGAATTTAAGAGGCCTACTTATATCTATAAAACTACTAAATACCAGGAAGAGGATTTGAACTCAGGGCTTTAATTAAATCAAGGTCTAGTCTATTACTACATCTTAACTTTCTCTCTTCAGGGAGGTACCCCCTCTTCTCAAATTGTCTTTGCTTTTCCTTAATGAAGAAAATTTCCATTTGAAAGGAAATTAAATATATTATTGTTTCAATTTAAAGAAATTTAAATTGGTATATTATTGATATAATTGACTATTACTTATCTCTAGTATATTTGCACTTTAAAAAGAACCAGGGAGGAGCAGTTAGGTGGTGCAGTGGATAGATCACCAGCCCTGAAGTCAGGAGAATCTGAGTTCAAATCTGGTCTCAGACACTAAACACTTCCTGACAGAGGAATAAAGACACTTCCTAGTATTCTCTGCTGTAGTTTAATGGGTTATTTTAAGGGGAGACAGACCTTTGCCAATTATGGACTCATGAAGGGAAGTTGTTTCTTCTATCTAATCCTCAGGCACAAAGCTCCTCCAGTCTACTTCTCCTGGGGACTGGGGGGCAATTGAGGGATGCAGGTTAGAGTCTTTTAGCAGAAAGGAGATAGGAAGAAAGAAACACACGGTGTTTGAGGGATGTTGGTGAGGGATATGATCAGCCATCTCTAGGATAATAAAATTCATAATCAGGAAAGATATCAAAAAGTGATTGTCTTATTTCATGATGACTTTGGAATCGTGACTGCTCATTGAGTTGATCAGAGTCTTTAAATCTCTCAAAATTGATTGACAATATTATTATACAAATTATTCTCCTCATTCTCCTCACTTTGCATCATATAAGTTTTCCCAGATTTCTTTGACACCATCTCTATTGTCATTTCTTATAAAATATCCCATTACATTCATATACTACAATAAAATGGATTCAAATTTGCCAAGTGGATAGTTACTAATTGATGGGATAGCTGTAAACACAGTGGATATCTGGATATAAAGTAAATAGAGAGCACCTTGCCAGAATGATGGCTGAGTAGATAATAGTAATATAGTCTTGTAAATGTGTTTTTTTTGGTTGTTGTTGTTGAAACTCCCATGCATGTCTCATAAAATCCAATTGGGATTGGATAATATTAGAATTTTCACAGCATAGTAGTTATTTTGGGTGGAGTCACAATCAAAGATTTTCCTGAGGCTAAATTTATTTGTTAATTTTATGAAATGGGAATTTAAATCATTTTAAAATTTAAAAAGAGGAAGAAAAAGTACTATTTGGTAATGATTCAGATATTGAATACATTTTTTTTTAAAAAGAAGCCCAGGTTTTGGGGGTTTCTGAGCATAATAACCTCAGAAGTCTAGATTTCTATACCACATAGATTGAACAGCCTTCATCTCTAAAGTATTTTCCTACATTATTATACATTTTTTTTTCTACAGGGGTGATTTTGTGGAGGGATAGTAGTTGCATGAAGTTAAAGACAAAATGGAAGACTGTATGTCCTGTCATAGCATTGGACCTTTCTTGGAAGAGATACTACAAGGGTTTGCCATTTCCTTCTCCAGCTCATTTTTATAGATGAGGAAACTGAGTCAAACAGAATTAAGTGACTTGTCTAGGGTCACATAGCTAGTGTCTGAGGCTGGGATCTTCCTGACTTCAGGACTGATGCTCTAGCCACTGTGCTACCTCATTGTCCTGCATTCCTAAAGTCATTTACCTGCATTATTATTATTATTATTATTATTATTTATTTATTTACAGGGGTGACTTTGTAGGAGTATAATAAGTGCCCGAAGTTGAGATCAAAATAGTAGAGTCTCTCCCCTCTCAAAGTATCAGACACATCATCATGTGAAGAGTAAATGGGGGCAATGAGCATCAAAATGAGTGACAAATAAATTATTTGAAAGATAAAGAATCCTAGTGAGATATAGGGATTCTGGTGGCATGTATTTTGTTGCTCTTTTCCCCCAATAGACTGGTAATTTTAAAGTTTTTCTGTTTAAAATTTCTTTTGTAAAGAACTTGACGTATGTATCTAATAGATAAGGACATTTCAAGTTTATGGGCACATTGCTGAGGCAGAAGACGGCTCATTGTAGAAACTCTTCCTTTCCTCTCTTTAGTACTCTGAAGCATTCTATGTCTCTGCTATGTGCCTGTGTATATGTCTGCCCAAATTGAACTGTCCTTATGTATTAGATGCACACATATTCCCTTTTTAGTGACAAGGTCTCCATTATTATCATGTCCAGTTGGCCATGGGCTTCTGACTGGATATGGGGTTCTAGAGTGCATTGATCTCTTATACCTTAATGACCTTACTAATTATACCTAATTAACCTTATTGACTTGGGGACAGACTCTAAGTAGATGAATCACTGAGAGCATAATCCTGTAAGAGTCAGAAGTAGCCAGCTAGAGAGCTCACTTCTTATATTGAATTCTAGCTAGAGACTTTTTTTGTGGAACAATCAAAATAGGTCCATGATGCTTTGTGGATTGAAGGTATTCAATTGAAGTCTGTTGAGTTGAATCAGATGAAATCTCTAAATCCTTTAAACAGCATTGTCACACTGTTTATTCATAGACATCAGGCTGAGGAATGGCAGATCAAATAAAAGCTATAAAGTTTTAACCAGATTAGTTCAAATAATGAATGCATGAAGTGGTCGAATTATTTGAATTTGCAATACATATTTCAATTGGACTGGAACCAATTAATACATTTTAAATGCTTATAAATATAGAATAGCTATAAATCTGCCTCACAGATTCATTATTGTTCTAATCAGAACATCTTGCTTTTCAATAGGAGATACCTTCTCCCTGAAACCATTCCCATTTCCCCCAGTCGCTAGTATCCTCGCTGTCCAAACTACTTTTATATCTGCTTTTTGAGGTGTTTCATGTATTTCCATAGCTTCAGGCTCTTTTCCTGCTCTCCTTCACCTGCAGATTGGATTTTAGTTCCCAATAAGGGACTTTGTGTCCTTAACTCAGATAGTGCATGGAATCTAGTAGGTGATTAATACTGGCTTATCCCTGATTGATTATTTCGATTCCTTCTCCCTATATAGTATCTAGCTCATAGTAGTTGTCAATAAGGACTTGAAAATGAATGTTTCCATGAAGGTCATCAAAACTAAGTTTATATTTTGGCAGATTAATCTGCTTGATTTCAGTTAGAAATGAGCCACTCTTTTAGAACAAAAATTTGCACGAAGCTTCTAGGTCAAAAAATCAGAGATATAACACTGTACAGAATAGGCAAGCCCCCAAATAATAGCTCCAATCCAAGTCTAAAAAATAGGTTGGGAAACTTCATGGTGGAATAGCTGCCTTTTTGTTTTCAGGTCTGGGGGTTTGCCCAAGATTGGTACTCTGGGCACACAGTCTCATAAGTACACAGGGCAAGCTGTGCTGCATTTGCATAAAAGTGACATGAAGGAATTGCAATATTTCATATTATGCAAGTCACCTATCAGACATGGAACATTAGTGCTGTTTTTTCCTCTCTATTTCTTTTTGTTACAACCCACTGCCTGCTGTTGCTGCACCTTTTTTATTCCATTGTGTATATGTATTTACTGAAATTTGCTTTTATTTTAATATACCACTTAAAGATCTTACCATATACATATATAATGCACTATATGTCACCAGTCTCATCGGGCAAAATATGTGTCATTTGCATATATACATAACTACATATATAAATAATAGTAAAATAATAGAATAATAAATGTATATACATATATGTATACATATACTTGTGTGTGTACATATATATAAACATATACATACATACATACATACATATATATATATATATATATATATATGTTTATATATATGTATGTATTACTGGGGTGGGGCCAGAGTAAAGTCTGTGAGTTCATCAGTGTGTATCTCATCTATAACTTCAAGAAGTAATTGAATCACTGAGAGGTTAATTAACTTGCCTATTATCCCAGTCATGGTTTCACATCTGATGCAAAGGACCACTCAAAGCCTGGGGATTAGGCTACATAATCTCTTTAATAAAAACATATTAAGCAGTCCTTAGGTAAAAGTGGTTTACAAGTTGTTAAAAAGAAAGCAAAAGCAGGGTGCAAAAATATTCCCAGGAGTTTCAGGAGCTCTCTTCCACTTTTAGAGTCGTCCCTATGTACTCCTTGCCCAAGGGACCCACAGCTATGTCCCAGATCAATTTATCTGGAAAGAGAGTGAGCTTAAATTGGCCCAGATCTCTACAGAGCCTTCTCTCACAATAGTCCCAGTTATTGGTGTGTGAGTTTTGGGGTTAATTCAAGTCCCCCAGTTCCACTAGTCCAGACACTTAAAAGTCAAGTCAACAAACATCTAGTAAGTGCTTACTATGTTCTAGTCTATGTAGAAGATCCTCCTTTTACGTATTAAGAAACTAAAATCCACATTGGTTGAGCCATTTGGCTTGTCTCGTGGTCACAAATTTAATCATCCTCAAAGGTGGGATTTGAACCCAAGGCATCCAACTTCAGAATCAATATTCTCCTTGTACCTTCCTCCTCAATCACTGCTTAACTGAATATTTCCTTCCCACATTCAAAGGAAAGACAAAAGTTATAGACAATTATGGCATTCCCTCATTCCCCCCCAAATATGTTATTACAACCCATTATCAGTTAATCCCCAAAGTTCACAAATCCTCTTTTAGGCAATGGGGAAATTGAATCATTGAATTAGTGCGCACAAAGAGAGGAAAAAGCCCTCAAAAATCATTTCCTCTTCTGTGAAATATGGGAATTGCATGAGGTCTTCTCTAAGGTCCTTTTCTCTCTCAAATTCTATGAATTTGAAATCAGTTTTTTATATACTAGTAGCATAATCCAACTGACATCAGTCATTTGGGAAATGGACATAATGGCTACACCATCTCTTCCATCAGTGTTTGTAAGCTTCATCACCCCAAAAATTACCTTCCAAGCAGCCACAGCCCTATTTGTACCCCGGTTTCAGAATCTACATGGTCTATTTCAACCAAACACTTGAAACAGGAGTTTTCTAAAGACTCTGCCAGTTCTGCTTGGTTGTAGAACAATGGATCTCAGGTAGCCATCAATATATCAATCTAAAAGCAGGCACTTCAGTGAACTTTCAGAACCTATCACCCCAAGGTCTAGGGATTCTAGGAGTCATTAATTGTTGCAGCAAAACATAATTGTTATTTGTAATGTTTTTCCCCTTCTTGTATTTAGTGCTCTAAACTATTCTCCCTTACTGAAATATAGCTTCCCTCAAGTTCAGAAGTTTTGATTATAAAAATCATATAATAAAACATTTTTTCCTAAATTTTCCAATATTCTGTTTTTGTCATGGTTATTGGAGCACTCCTAAAATTAAATCTATTATCAAAGGAAGTGGAATGTATGACTACTATAGATTAGGGAAATGTCTCATTTATTAATTCATCCTTCCAATCTCTTAATGGACACTTAATATATACAAATTGAAGGATCATAGATTAAGAATTAGAAGGAACTTTTGAAGTCATGTATTCAAGCAGATGAGGAAACTGAGAACCAGAGATGGCCTATCCAGGGTCACATAGATAGTGTCTGAAATGAGATTTTAATCTAAGTGTTCTTGACTCTAAGAACAGCACCCCATCGATTACACAATATTGCTTCCCCAGATCCAAGATCTAAGGTCCAGCTTCTTAAACTGTGGAATATGACCCCCATGGGATCTCATAACGGAAATTGTGATTTATTATCAGTGACTGTTTGATTTGTATTCCTATTTTTTGTACCTATATACCTGGGATCGTGTAAACATTTTTTGGGTGAAAAAGAGTCATAAGTAGAAAAAGTTTAAGAAGCCTTGGTCTAAGGCACTGTAAGGAGTTCTTGGGGAGGTTGGAGTCTACTTTCAATTTGATGTTAAATCAGCATTTTCTATGTGACAGACATGGTGCTAGACAGTGGAGATGGCTAGGAAAAACAATGAAGAACTCCCTGCTTGTATTTTGTTGGGGAAAACATGTACATAGATAAATAGGTACAAAACATATGGAATAAATGCAATAAAAACTCGAGTAATAACACTAACAAATGGAGGTATGGGAGAAGGAAAGGCTTCTTCTAGGAGAGAGGCAATGAGCTGAGTCTTAAAATGAGTGAGGGTTTCCAAGAGACGGGGTAAGAGAAGGATGTCGAGAGGCTGTGTGCAAAGCCTGTCAGGCACGGGGTAGCATTTGGGCTTGCTAGGGATGCCAAATGGGCCATTTTGGCCGCTAGAAGGAAGGACTGGGATTTCAGAAACCGTCTCTCTTCTCTCGCCTTTGATGTTCTAGCAGCATGCAGGAGAAGAAAGGGAGAAAGCGCCTTGATTCTGTAAGCTGAGGTCAAAGGCTCCTGGCAGGAAAAATCTCCCTCCAGTGCTCCCTTTAACCTTCTTTGCCTTACCCATCAACCTTGCTTTAATGCACCCCGGCCCCCCACATCACCGATTCTCTGAACTTTCTTCAAAGTTCCTGGTGAAGGCTGTGTTCCTCTCAGCTGTGTTTCATTCAGCATGGGGAGCTTCCACTAACTCTGGGCTAATGCATCCCAGTGGGAATCTTTAGGTTTGTATCCAAATGAGGATTCTCGAGCCAGAAGAATTAATGGAAGGACATGGGTCCAGACTGCACAGATTAGAAGGCGTGGATGGATTGTAATCAGTGCCACTGGGGGAAATAGTCTTACTCAATATAGCTATATATCTAATATATATCAGGATATGTCTATATATTTCTATATATCTATATAATCTCTTTCTCTCTCTCTCTATATATATATATCAGGATATATCTATATAATCTCTCTCTCTATTTCTATATATATCTATATAATCTCTTTCTCTCTCTCTCTATATATATATCAGGATATATCTATATATTCTCTCTCTATGTATTTCTATATACATCTATATAATCTCTTTCTATTTATATCAGGATATATCTATATAATATCTCTCTATATTTCTATATATATATCTATGTAATCTCTCTCTATATATCAGGATAAATATATCCTGATATATTATATATGTATATCTTGATATATCTATAGCTATATATTCCAATATATATATCACACACATATATATACTGATTTATTGTATATATATGATACATATATGATATATATAACCTATATATATATATATACTGAAGTATTGCCATATAATAATGGCATTTCTTCAGAAGACATAAATTAATTCACTCTTTACTCTTTTTATAGAGAAAGTAACTCATCTTTAGCAAATAGTAAAACAAAAACAAAGCTACAGTAAGAGGCGGAGGTGAGACACAAGTCTTTCAATGTGACACAGCCTTCCTGTCTCATAATTTTCCAGTTTGGTGAACCAGTCCCCAAACTTACAAGCATGATTTTTATGATTTCTGCCTACATTTATCCATACAGTATTGAATTATTGCCTTTGTGTCTTGGTTTTCATGAGTATGGCTACAAAACGTATCACAAGACAATGGCCAGAAAGATCACAAATTTCCTACAGGGATCCCACACCAATCTGTCATGTTTTACTCAAAATAAAAGGTTATCTGAGCTACCTCCTAAAATGAATCTTATTCATGTCCTACCAGGTGCTAGCACATTAAAAAAAACCCAAGGTAAAACAAGATGAAAGGAGATATTTCAGAAGTAGAAAAAAGGAAATGGGAACAGAAAAGCAGTGCTCCAGGTAGAAAAAAGAAATATTGAAAGTATGTAAATGTTTCTTTGTAAAAAAAAATCTTAGAGACCAAATAATACCAGTATTATTTCAACATGAGTGATTTTATTGACAAGAAATGCCTTATTTCTCCTTATTGCTCCATTAAGTTTAGGCAGATTTGTTGCTTCAAATAAAAAAAGTGACATTTTATACTCTTTGTGAAAACAGGATTTGTTCACAGAGTGAGGAAACAGGACATGAATAGAAATGGCTACATTCCCTCCCCTCCTGTCTTTTCTCTCCTTTTTTCTTCTCCCTCAATCATTCACTAAATGCCCATTCTGTGTCTGATGCCATACTGGGAATTATTCAGGAAACAAATTCAATAGTGGATATAGTCCATATCTTTAGTGGGCTTGTGATCCATTTGGGACAGATGACAAAAATAAATGAAACTGTTGGAGAAGAACTCAGAGGCAATGGAGTAAAACTGTAGCATATGAACATAATGGGCACAGGGTTAAGTGCATAAACATTAAATGCATTTTAGTAAGATCGTGGAATATGTGGAGTGTTTCTTCAGGATAGACAAGGCAAAGTGGCCACGGCTCACCAGGACCTCAAAGTCTGAACAGACTGAAGCACGAAGTGAGCTGGAAAAACTGGACTTTGTAGACAAGGACAAGGCTATCTTCAGACTTAGGATCAAAAGAAGAATGCATCCTGTGCATTTATTGCTCTGTAAGCTCCTCAAAGGGAAGGTGATTTTGTTTTTGTCTTTGTGCCCTTAGTGCCTAGGTCAGGACTTTTTTTCCATTTTTGTGGTTCAGTCACATCTGACTTTTCATAATTCCATTTGGAATTTTCTTGGTAAAGATGCTGGAGTAATTTGTCCTTTCTTTAGCCAACTTATTTGACAGATTTGGAAACTGAGGCAGACAGAGTTAAATTACTACACAGCTAGTAAGTGTCTCTGTCCATCTTTGAACTCAGGAAGTCTTCCTGACTCCAGGTCCAGCACTCCATCTGCTTTGCCACCTCCTCTTAAATATAGGTATTTAATAAATACTTTATTGAATGGATAAATGAATGGGCAGACTGGTAACTAACCAGGGAGTATATGCCTCCCATCAAGCATCAGTTGGTCAGTCAGTGATCCAGTAGCCAGGAAGAGTAGCCAGAGGAGAAGCTCAGGCAAATGTCTAAATTCTAAGAATAGCTCAGTCTCAGCTGGGAGTCTAATATCTGTTTTCCATTTTACAAATACAGCATTTGATCCTCACAATAATCCTATGAGGGAGATGCTCTCATTATTCCTACTTTGCCATTGAGGAAACTGAGGTAAACAGAGATTGGATAACTTCTCCAGAATCATAAAGTATCTGAAGTTGGATTTAAATTCAGTTATTCCTGATTCCAAGCCCTGAGCTTTATCCATCCCATCTTATAACTGTCTCCAAAAAAGGTCAAGGAAGAAAGTGTGGGGAAGGCAAGGGAATCAAACAGCTGCCAGGGTTTGAAGTAGAGTTCATTTGAAACTACGGTGGGAGAGGTTGAGGAACAAGCAAGAGCAGGTGCAGGGAGACACTGGGGCTCATTTCATGCTTCTCCCCCAATGTCCCATTTTGTGCCTGATAATTACCTCTTCCCCATTTCCTTTCCCCACCTTCAACTTAATGGCAAGCTGGCATCCATCACAGACAGTGGGTCAGAGATGAATCTTTATCTGGGTCTTGGACATGACTTCAGAATTGGGCTGAGGAAGAGGGGGACTGAGGGGGAAACAGCAAGAGAAGAGATGCTGAAGCAAAATGTAAAGTTACCAAGGCAAGGACACATGAGCTCTCCAAATGAGACCAGTTGGGTGGAGTGGGAGGATTGAGCTGCAAACCATCAATGGTCTGATCCAATGGGCAGGAGGGCGAGGTAGACTCTTGGATGGCAGAATTAAGAATATGAATATGATTTTTAAAAAATCTCAGCCACAGAATTGATGTGATGAAAACAGCTTTGCAGGAAAACTAATTTGACAATTCTGTAGAGGAGATTTGAGTTGGGTCAGACTGGAGTCAGGATGAATCAATAGAATTCAATGACTGATTGAATATGGTGGCACAAAAGGTGGTGGGAAGGCAACAAGAACCAGAAAGAAATTTAAAGAGCCATATATGTCTGAGCAAAGCAAAATACTGTCATTTATAGAAATGGAAAATTTTAAGAGAAAAGACAGAAAAGGGACAAAGAAATATAGATAAATATGCCATGTTCTCATTCAAGAGGAAATAGAATCAATTAAATCCCAATTCCAAAATTCTCCAAACCAGTTTCATTTTAGACAATAGGGAAATTAAATTGAATTATTTAATTAAGTAACACATACCAAGAGACAAAACCCCCATAACAGCCTGTTATAAGAATTAGGTCATTTTAGCCAAAAAGAAAATGTAATGGTCCCTAATATCCATGTGGTTCTGTCCTCTTTGGATTTAGGGAGTTTATTTCAGATGAAAAATTATGAGCTCAGCCATAATCTGAGCCCTTAATTAGGCAAATCCTAACAATTTAGGTATATATTGGGTTCTCTGCCTAACTTAAAATATATATTTGTCTCTAGTTAACTTCTGGCCACTTTGTGGTTAAGGCAAAATTCAATTTACTGGAAATATCTGGCTATCAAAAAAACTGATTATATCATAACACTTCTGAATGTTAGGCCCTGGGAATATAGGAATTTTGGGAAAGAGCCAACTTTTTCTTGGGAATTCCTTTAACTCTGCTGAAGGAAACATTTATAATTGTCCTAAGGAGTACGGCTAAACTTCCTCAGCCTTTCAACAAGGATTATTGTACATCATTCCAGTTGAAAGCACTTGTTGCACTGATTTATGGCCTAAAATTGAACTTGATCAGGCATCATATCACTTGGGGGAATGGGTAAAACAATTACTGCACTCAGGTACCAGTAGAGTGAGATTGATGATGTTTAGTTTTATAGGTGTTGAGTTTTAGGTGATAGCAAATCCAAGTCAAAATATCGCAAAGGCAGCTAGAAATAGAGGCTTGAAACTCAGGCAATGAAGTAGGTTTTTGTTGTTGTTGTTCTTGTTGTTGTTGTTTTATTTTGGTTTTGTTTGCTTGGTATTTTCATTTCATTTCATTTATTTACTTATTCATTCATTCATTTATTTGTGTCAATCAATTGCTATTTTCCCAAATGCCTTTTCTAGGAACATTTCAGTTTAAAGGATTTAAAAAAAATTAAATTTGGCATGGTGAAGGGTGGTGTATATACACTTCAGGACAAAGAGAAATTCTTTTAGGCGAGTTTATGGTCAAATTTGATTTCTGAAAGCAGATTTCCTCTGAAGCCATTCTTTCTTTTCTTCCCTTGAAATGTATCACTGTGAGTAGAAATGATAAAAATCTCAAGGCAAGAGTACCACCTTACTTCTTTTTTTGTGATTAGATTTCACTTTTTTTAATAAAGCTTTTTATTTGCAAAATATATGCATAGGTAATTTTTCAACATTGACCCTTGCAAAGCTTTCTGTTACAAATTTTTCCCTCATACCTCCCACCCCATCCCCTGTTTGGCAGGTAGTCTAATACATGTTAATTATGTTAAAATATTTGACAGATTGAATACATGTATATATATTTATATATACATATGTGTATATACATACATATGTGTATGTACATACACATATGTATGTATATACACATATGTATATATATATATATATCTTGCTGTACAGAAAAAAAATCTGAGAAGGAAAACATAATATAAGCAAAAATCAATAGAGAGTGTGAAAATGCTATGTTACCACTTTAACTTCTAAGATGGTTGAAGTGCTTTTTTTTTTTTAAAAGGAGATAATATTGACATTTAATTCAACTAGAAAATAGTTAAGTAGAAATTTCCTGATTAAAATTATGTAGTTTACATTTTATGTTACTCAAAATGGTGTGCTATATAGGACTTTTAACTTTGAGTTGGGAATGCCTGAGTTTTAATTCCATAAATGACATTTACTAATTGCGTGATCATGGAAAAGTCATTTATGTCTTTATGTGTCCGGCATTTCCCTAGAATTTATCTATTAAATCAGAGCTAGTTGATGGAGTTTTTAAAAGAACTCCCTATGCATTTATAGATAACTAATATTAAGTTGTTTTTATCACACCTTTACTTGCAAGTCAAGACATCATCTTCCTGATATCATTGGTTCTCTTCAAGAAAGAAGGGCAAACATCAACAAGAGTCCCATTGAGATGCAAAAATAAGGCACATACTACAGAGGGGAATGGACAACTGGAATCCATAGACAAAGTCACCTTCATTATCAGTAATTAGCTGATTATTATATTATATTATGATAAATTAGAATGTGGCAAATATTGCATTTCTCTGAAGATTGTAGGCTCCTTGAAGTTAATTACTTTATTATTTCTGTCTTTTATTGAAGGATGATACTTGGGAAAACTGGACTTTTATCTGAGATATAATCTTGTTTTTCCTCCCTCAATCTGAGAGACAAGGAGGGAGCAGGGATGGCAGGGCTTTCTGGGAATGATCCTTAATGCCTCCCTGCAGGAGAATTGTGCTAGCTGGTTCTGAGTTAGCCTGGCTCTAATACCACCATAGCAGGTGGTGACATTTTATGGACTAGTGCAGCCCCTTCCATGCCATAAAACCATAGAGAATGCCGTTTCTCTTACCACTGTGGATGTACCACTTTGGGGATGTACAGACTTTCAGGGATCATTGCTTAGAAAAGCAAAGCTAGCTCATCTCTGAGGGCTGCATGCAGTCTAGGTAATCTGCTCGCCCCAAATGTTCACAGGGACCATTTGGGTCCGACCTGTGGCAGAGCATCCCGAGCTCAGATTGGTCTGATAAGCCTGGATCTGGACTCTAACAAAGTGATGTCTTTTGCTCCTTTTTGGAACAAAGGACAGCAGCCAGACAACCAGAGAAATCCACTGCTGCTGCTTTCTGTGGGAAACTTTTGGAGAACTTGTTCTGCACAGGCTTCATTGTCCTGGTCCACTCACACAGCAGCGGTCTTTAGAGTTTGTTATCATCCATCCCATGGAGGTCCAACTTGGTGGGACTGTGCTGTATCAACCCTGGCAAACTGGCTGAATTCTGCCATCTCCTGGCTGAGAACTGGTCTTATTTGACCGCTTGGTCCTTTTGATAATATTCTTCTCCTTCTCCCATCTCCCTCCTCCCTTCCTCTTCTCCCTCATCATGTTCTCTTGCTCTCCTTTCCCTGATTCTCTTCCTCTCCTTTTTCCTTCTCCCTTCTCTTTTCCTTCCTTTCTTCCCCTCCTTCTCCTATGGGTTCTATGGTGGTCCTTTTGATAATATTCTTCTCCTCCTTCTCCTATCCCTCTCCTCCCTTCCTCTTCTCTCTCATCATGTTCTCTTCATTTTCTCTTCTTCTCCTCCCCCTGATTCCCTTCCTCTTCTTTTCCCTTCTCTCTTCCTTCCCTTTCTTCCCTTCCTTCACCTATGGGTTCCATGGTATCCTCATGATGCCAGGAGAATATGAAGTGGCTCCCCAACTCATTGTGGAGAAGACATGGTTCAAAGTCATAAAGGATGGGAAGGATTGTATGAGTTGAGCTCTGTCTACTTGGTGGTAGAAACCATCTCTCTGGTACCACAGATCCCACTGAACTCTAAGAATACAAGAGAGCTGCCATATTGAAAATCCTGTAGGGAATGTTTTTAAAATGGGACATACTGGCAAATATTTGACATCTGTTTCTCTTGAAAAAAATGTAGGTATGGCATTTTTTTTAGTTTAATCTATAGTATTAACATTTTAATCCACCATTTTCATAAATCAAGACAATCAACAAAACAGTAAATCAAATCTCAATTGGTAGCATTTGTTGATTTCTAAGGTGGAAATTCTCAAACTAAAATTTTAACATTTGTCTTTCAGGAGTCACATACCCTGACTTCATATCCCCACTGATTTCAAGTATTATAGTCTTAATTTCCCCTGGTATTCTCCCAGATGAGGCTATATCACACAAAACTCTTTTTGTAGTTCTTTTAGGAAGATATGAAAGCTGTTGAAGCTCCAAATAGATAATCCTTCATCTGTGTCCTCCAACTGGCACTACAGAGTGATTGATCTACTTATAGGATGGGCAATTCCAGGTGGAATATTGAACTCCTGGAATGGATGCCTTTATAACAAAGGAAAACTGGGTTTCACAAGCTGTTCATAAAGCCAAAATGCAGCAGAGCTTTCTTGAAGTTTGATTACAATCTCCTAGCATAGTATAATTAAGTTAAATATTAAGAATTGCTTACTCTGCAGTTTGGAAGGCTATTGAAAAGCATAGAGCAGACCCAAGTTTAAGAAGAAAGCTGACAGAAGCTAAGCAGGTCGACTGGATGGACATTCTAATTTAGAGGGATTGATGTTAATTAATTTATTTTGGGTAAGGGAGATCTGGTTTCTAAGCTAGACCACAAGCTGTTGCTAGTGTGGGCTTAAGACAATGCCCTAACAGCTGCAGGAATATCATCCATCGTCTGGTTGGCTGAGCCCAATATCACGTCCATCTTCTTGGGGCTCTCCTATACATAGTGTCAGTCTGACACCAGCAGCTCATTTTTCTTATCCCTCAACATTACTGTAATTATACAGGACTGTCTAGATCCTTGTCTCTGCCTCCAGCCTAGGATCTTTGGAAACGCTGGAAACTATCTCTGGTGGGTTTCTGTTTTAAACAGAGAAATAAAGAATTGGAAACTCACATATACATTAAAATGATGGAATTTAATATTTATGAAGGTCTACATTTTCACAAAGGTAAGATGTTATTCAAGGAGAATGTTAGTCATTAAATATCCCCAAAGTCAATGCCAGAGGAGATGTTTCCTCAGTTCCAATTTGGTCTCTGTTCTTAAATGCCAAAAATACATATATTTTTGCTTAACTCTACCTTTTCATATAACAAAAGACTTATCTAACATCGTCCTCCCACTTGAGGTTGTGTGGAGACTTTGATTATAGCAATTAATTTTTCAAGATAAAAAAATATATGGTATGATTATGAAAAAGAATCAAAATGAAGTGAGGTTGTTTGGGAAATTTTCAGAGTGGGTCTCCAGCAGAACTAAGGCAGAACAATTATTGGGGTAAGTTTTAGAAGTTAATAAACTGACTTGTTAATGTTTGACTATGAATATTGTCAGCTTCTAGTGCAAGCATCTTATGCTAGTATCTGTGAACTTTTTAAATAATACTTTGCTCCATCAAATCCGAACCCAATAGAAAAGAAATTATTCAGTGAAGAATATTGATATTAGCTATAGAAGAGCCAATATCAAAGATTAATTTCAAGGAACTTAACATGGGAAAAATGTTTATTTTTTACATGGGAAATGTATAGCACATGGTTAAGATTGACATCAGCAAAAGGGTATCTCAAAAGAAAGATTGAGAAAGAGTTAAGGTAAAAAGAGTAATTATGATATATAAATGAGGTGAAAGGAAGAATAGGTACAGAGGTATTAGAAAGGGGAGGAGAGCTCATAGTTCTGAAAACTTAGGCACAACGGGAATGGGTTAAATAGGCAGCACTGCATATACACCACAAAGAGTATATGGCTCTCCAAAATCTGTAAAGAAATAAGGGAAGAGGGATGGCTGGATGGAGAAGCAAAGGGTGAGGGAAGAAGACAAGGGAGGGATTCATGGGTGGGGGGGAAGTTAAATAATAGCAAGGTAAGTTAAGGATATGAAAGCAAAAAGTCAGATGGAATAGGAGAAATAGGGCAGATAACAATGTTCTCTTGTTTCATTTCATTTTGTATTCCTTTTCAGTTTTCCTTTTTCCTTATTCTGTTTTTAATAAAACAAAAAAGAAAGTCTTACCAAATTCTTTTTATGAAATAAATATAATTTTGATACACAAACCAGGGAAAATAAAAACAGAAAAAACTATAGACCGATTTCAAAAAATACTTTGATTACTGATATAATTGTTTCCTTTGATCAAATGAGATTTCACTCATCACTGTGCAGTCATGTAATAGGCACTTAATAAATGCTTATTTCCTTTCCCCTTTGAAATCCTAGACATTTTATTTTATATTTTAAATATTTTATTCTGAGAAAGCATCCATAGGTTTCACTAAATTGTTAAAAGGGGCTTTGACATACACACAAAAGTTAATAATCCTAAGGCCAAGGGGAAGAGAAAATCTTGCCTTCTGGTTGCAAATGAAAGCACATAAGAAATGAAGTTAGAAGAGATGAGTTCCAATTTTGACTTTAATATTTTCCACCTGTGTGGCACAGAACACCCGACTTTACCTTCTTGAATTTCATTTTTCACATCTGTAAAATAAAGGACCTGGGGTAGATGAGGTCTAAAGGTCTTCTATCTCTGATTTTTACAATCCTATAACTGTTAGCCAATAATTCTAGAGCTAAAATTCTAAAGATATCTCATCCTTCAAATGAAATCTATAGTTTCTTCAGAGTAGGGAATTCTTTTTACCTATTCAGATAACTATTTATTTATATTTTTTTAGATAGAGTGCTGGGGTGTAGTTTAAGTCACATAGGGGTTAAATACTTAACCAGAGTCTTATAATTACTATGCTTCAGACATGGGATCTGAATACAGGTCTTTTTGACTTCTTATTATGTTTCTTACTCATCATATTATATTGCCTATAACTGTTATATAAACATCTTAAAGGATACAAATAAAAGAACATACAATATAAATTTAGTCAGTGAAAGATGGATAGTTTGAAATCTAGATGTCATGATAGAAAAATACTCATGTGAAAGTCAGAATATAAATTTATTCCTACCCATTGGACAAAAGTACCTTAGGATGAGATGTGATTTTATGAAATATCAAACAACTTCCTTCTATTTTTCAAATGCTATACATTTCTGATTATATAGAAGAAGTTTTTACAATTTTCCCTGAGACTGATTGAAAATCATGAGCATTGCTCCATGGCATCCCACACTTATACAGCATTTTGTCTTTCGGATTTTCACATACTTGACGTATGGGTTCATCAAACCTTTTTCATGAAAAGAGAAACTTGTATTCAACATAATTAACTTTCAGTTCCCTAATGATTACATCGATCTGCCTTTGAAAAATGTCAGTGAAGACTTGGCAGGAGTTGTACACACATGTGTGTGTTTTAACTATTAGTTTTAATTAATAAATAATTTTATTAATAATTAATTAATTAATATAGATGAATTAAGAATGTTTTAGAGCAGTGATTTTCAAATTGAGACCCTGAGAACCTTTAAGGAGTTCGGCAAAATCAAAACTTATTTTGTAATATTAAGTGTCATTGCTCCTTCTTTATCCTGTATGTGCAGTGAGATTTCATTCATATTATTTGATCAAAATAACCTGCAACAGATTGAATGGAAAATCATATGAAAGAATCTAGTTACCCTTTATTAAACTAGACATCAAAAAGATTTGCTCACATACATGAAACAATATCACTCTTCTTGTTAACTTTTTTTTGGACATATAGGCATTTTTCATAAAATTATCTTATTTAGATTAACATATAATTGGTTTATTTTCATTGTTTTAAATGAATTAATAGATACTTTAAAATATTTACCATTTTTAATTTTTAATATGGTAAATAACTGTAACTATAAAACTATAACCCACATAAAAAATGCTTGTAGGTGTTGTCAATAATTTTTAAGAGTGTAAAGGAGTCCTGAAACCAAAAAGTTTGAGAACTGTTTTTAGGCCAACTATCCCCATTGGGAGGAGTCTTCTACTTGCCAGAGATCTTTATTTCTATATAGGTCTTTATTTCTATATAGATGAAAAGCTGATTACATTAAAAAACAACAAGCCAGAAAGCAAGGCACCTGTGTCCTGTGATAAAGAAGTGGGAAGAATAGGTATATCTATTGGGTATGGTTAAATCCTAAATCAACTCTATCCTTCTTTATTCAAGTTTATGAATTTGAACAGAGAAAAATAAAATGCTTTAGTCAAATACAGTACCCCTATGAGAAAACACTGGTTTCAAGGACATATTATCCACTATTTACTTATTCATTTAACAAACTTTTTTTGAGTGTCTCCTATGTGCAAAGCACTGGGAAAACAAAAATCAAAAGATAAACCAAAAGAACAGAATTCAAAGTTGTTTTGGGAAGAACTGAGTTGACTCTTCAAAGAAGCGATGGATTCTGAGAAGTGGAAGGGAGGAAGAAAAAATTATAGGCATGAAGAACAAAGACATGGGTGTATTAGATAGAATGTAGTCAGAAAGACCCAAGCTTAATCACATCTCAGACACTTGGTAAGGTGTGTGATTTTAGCCAAGTCACTTAATCTGTGTTTGCCATAGTTTTTTCACCTATAAAATGAGGGAAATAATAGTACCTACCTCCTTGAGTTGTTGTAAGGATCAGTTAACATTTAAAATTCTTTGCAAATTTAAATGTCTATATCGATATGTTATTATTAATTATGATAAATTATTAAATGATTAAATTAAATTTAAAATAATTAAATAATTCTGTCAATGCAGGTTGGTATCAGACTGGGAAATCAAGCAAAGGTATCTGGATATTATTATACAGGCATAAAAAGAAGTCACTAAAGATTTTTGATCTGTAGACGGACACAGTCATCCTTGTGCTGTCAGAAGATTATTTTGGTAGCTATCTGGATAGCTGGAGATTGGATCCTATACTAGTAGAGATACAAAACAGAGAGGTCAATTAAGAAGATACTTCAGTCATTTGTGAGAAGAAATGATTGCTGGGATTTAGATGTGAAATAGGAGAAAGGGGAGGACAGAACAAATGTGAGAGAGATTGATTAGAAACATTTGTAAATTCTGGCAATTGATTAAATATGAGAGTGAGGGGAAAAGCAAAAAGTTGAGGATGATTCCAACATTTTGAAGCTAGGTAACTAAAACATGATGATATCTTCAATAGAATTAGTGAGCAGGGAATGTTTAGGGTGCAACATAAATCTTATTTTTATAATGCTGAGTTTAAGACAACTATGAGACATCAAAAGAGGAATATCTATGAGGTAATTGGTGATGGAGAACTACAGCCCATACAGCCTAGGATAATAGGTTTAGAACTAGTTATCTTAACCAGCATCTTCTTTTTTAATTAGGAAACTGTGGGGATTAAATGATTTATTTAGGGCACAAAAGAATAGGCAATAGAGCTGGGATTTGAACTGATCTCTAATTCAAAATTCAGTATTCAAATGGGGACTTTGGGAATTGTATAAAGACACCAGGTAAACCCATGGTAGCTGATGAGATCATAGAGATTTGGGTGGCAAGAAGGGGGGAAGGAAAGAGTGAGGGAGAGGGAGAGGGAAATGGCAAATCTAGAACAGAACCTTTTGGTACATTCACATTGTAGGAGATAGTTCATGGAAGATGAAGCAATAAAGAAAAAGAAGAAAAACCAGAAAAGACTAGAATGGTGAAAGCTAAGAGGGAAGGGAGTATCCAGGAAGAGAAAGAGGTAGTCAACAATGTCAATACTCAAGAAGAAAGAAGATCCAGAAGAGTCCATCAGATTTAAAATCATTGGGAACTTTAGAGATAAGTTTCCATGTAGTGATGGCACAGAAGCCAGTTTGGCTTGAGAACTGAGTGGGAAATGAGTCAATAGAATCAATGAGCACAGAACATCCTTCCCAGGAGTTTGGCTGTGAAAGGAAGAGCTCCAGGGCAGGCTTTTGAAAGGCTGGCAGAGACAATATGGGGGAGAATTGAGCACATTTGTAGGAAATAGGGAATGAGCCAAAAGGCAAGGAGAGATTAAGGATTAAAGAGAGATGAAGAGGGGGTGAGATGCTAAATTCCCAGAAGTCCCAGGATGGGAAGGAATCAAAGGCACAAGTTAGGGAAATTAGTCTTGGTGAAGAAAATTGCCACGTTTTTGTTGCAGGGGCATGGGAGAGACTCTCTTGAAGGACAGTTAGCTTTTCCTATTGTACTTGACTAGAGTGAATTGTATTCTGTGCCTAGTGTTGCTCCCCTGGATCATGCTTTTCACAGGAGGTATATGGGGTAAGAAGTGATATTGGGGTTAAAGTGACATCAGGCAGCTAGATGGTGCATGAAGAGAGCTCTGGGCTATTGTTTCATTAGAGTCATGTTGTGCTATAGGAGTTCAAGTGATGGAAAAATCACCAGAATGGTATAGTTGGTCAAGGCTTTTTTTTTTTTTTTTCAAATTTTCAATAGTATTTTATTTTCCAAATACAGGTAAAGTATTTCCACGTTCATTTTTGTAAGACTTTGTGTTTCAAATTTTTCTGCTATTCTTTACCTCCCCCTTCTTCAAAACAGAAAGTAATCTGATATAAGTTAAATACATTTGATTCTTTCAAATATATTTCTATATTTCTCATGTTGTAGGAGAAAATCAGACCAAAAGGAAAAAAAATATGAGAAAGAAACAAAAGTGAAAATATTATGCTTCACTACACATTGTCTTCCATAGTTTTCTTGGAATGTACATAGAATTTTCCATCCCAAATATGTTGAAACTGCCTTGAATTACCAAACTATTGAACCAAGTCCATCACAGCTGATGATCAGAGAATCTTATTGTTACTGGGTACAATGTTCTCTCAGTTATGTTCACTTCACTCAGCATCAGTTCATGTAAGTCTCTCCAGGCTTTTCTGAAATCAGTCTGCTCATCATTTCTTACAGAACAATAATATCCCATGACATCCATACACCATAGTTTATTCAGCCATTCTCCAATTGATGGGCATCCATTCAGTTTCCAGTTCCTTGCCACTACAAAAAGGGCTGCCACAAACATTTTTGTGTCCTTTTCCCCTCTTTTATGATCTCTTCAGGATATAGACCCAGTAGTTGGTCAAGGCTTTTTTGAAGAAATTTGGATTTCTGTCATGTGGAATTTCTATATATGTAGACACAGTGGTAGAGGAAGAACATTCTTGATTGAGACTAGATTGTGCAGAACTTGACTATTAGTTGAGGGGGGGGGCAGTCATTGATTTGACCACATGCTCCCCAGTGGCCACTTGATTTAAAATAATCATTCCACATTGAGAAGAATTTTCTTAATAATCAGATTTAGAGTTGATACTAGAAGACTTTTCTTCTTCCCAAACCTTTAGTGGAAACAGAGAATTGATTTCATGGTATGGAAAGTATTTCATTTAGTGTGAAAATGTCACTTTCAAACTGCAAACAATTGAAGCTATTTTGATGAGAGTGTATTTATGTTCAGATCTCAGCATGATTACTATGTCTGTGTTTTGACTGATATTGTACTTCAAGGGGAGAAAAAAGGAAGCAGCAAAGTTTGTGGTATTTAAATAGAAAACGTCAGAAAATGGTGTGACACAGAAAGGAAAAAAAAGATATACCTGCAGGACTTCTGAATCTCCTGAAAAGAAAGGGCCACTATACTGATAACTCTGATACCTTTAAATAATGTCTCTGTGATATAAGAATGTCACATCATTAGTCATTATCCTTCTGATTAGCCTTCATTCATTGATGATATCGACCCATTTCTTTACACATTTCTTTATATTTCTTTTTTATCCTGGCTTTCAAAATTTATTATAAGCCATATCCTTTCTTGTATCTATCTTCCTTTATCTATCCAGTCTTCTTTTTTCCCTTCTTTTTTTTAATACACATTGGTTTATTAATAATGTTGGAAGAGAAAAATCAGAACTAAAGGGAAAAACTATGGGAGAAATTAAAAAAAAACAGAAAAAAGAAGTGAACATAGCATGGTTTGATTTATATTCAGTCTTCATAGTTCTTTTTCTGGATGCAGATAGCATTTTCTGTCCAAAGTCTATTGAAATTGCCTTAGACACTGGACCACTAAGAACCAAGACTTTCATAGTTGATCATTACACATTTTTGCTGCTATTGTGTGCACTCATTTTCCTGGTTCTGCTTGTTTTGTTCAGCGTCAGTTCATGTAAACCTTTCCAGGCCTTTCTAAAATCAGCTTGTTCATCATTTTTATAGAATAATAATATTCCATTACCTTCATATATCACAACTTCTCCAGCCATTCCCCAGCTGATGGGTCATTTCTATATATTTCTATATACAGCTTAAAGATGCTTTTCAAATGGTATTCCTGTGAGGCAGAAAACATCAATAGCATTTTCTCTTTTATAGATAAAGAAACTGAGAAGAGAAGGATGAAAGAACTAAAAAGGTCCCTGAGCCACATGCTACAGTTTCTTCCATATTACTCCAGAGCTTATATATTCAATTTTCATTTCAAAAATTTGCCCTGCCAGGTGTGGTAACACAAACCTATAATCTCTGATGCTGAGAGGCTCGGGCTGATAGATTGCTTGAATCAGGAAGTTCTGAGGGCTAAAGGGGATTGGAATATCTGCCCTTAATTCCTAAATCTAGTGCAACATGAGGAGCCACCTCCCTCATCTACAATCCCTCTTTGCATCCCATTGGGCTTTTGTGCTCATTGGCAGTGAGGTCAGGGCAATGAAGAAATAGAACCAATTTCTTCCTGTCCCCTTCCTCCCAAAAATGCTTAATTTTTTTAAGGATACTGAGGTCATTTATATGTATTACACTTTTTAAAATGCAGACAAAATCTGTTTTATTTTACTGGAACAAACAATATATGATAAGATTTTTAGGCTTTAAGTGTGTGTTTCCTTGGCAGGGGAACAGTACCTGTGTTACAGACATTTTGAAAATATAAAACTGCTTTACATTTTGGGGACATCCTATCCCTTGACCTCCTCAATAAATTTCCTGAAGTCAGAGACTAGAACTACTAATTTTTGGATTTCCTCTAGTGCCCATTTCTTTTCTTAAATGGATGTTGTTAATTGATTTTTACTTGTATGCAAACTGATCTACTGTAAATGTTTTGTCCTTAAATCCCCCATTGACAACCCAGCAGGTTGAAAGTCCAATTAGCCAGATGGTCTCACCATGCAAAACCCTCCAGTGACTTTTGGTAGTTCTGAGAAGGATGGTAATTCATTGAGGAGATAGGGCAGGATACTGGCTAGCTTCTTCCTGTTGAAGGAGTGTCATGGCCCCCTAATCACTGATATGGAATATTCCCCCTCTGAAGAGTATGATTTATAGTCTGCCAGAGTTGACAGCACTCTGAACATACTCAGGGTGATGTTTTCCAGCCCTTAAGGGCATTAGAGAAAATTCAACTGGATTTTTTTTTATTTAGGGAACTATCTCTTTTACATTGTTATTTCCATGAAGAACTACTGAAAAAAAGCATCTTCTTGTGCTTTTGCAGTCGAAAATATACAATTACCATGCAAAAGGGCAAGCCTCTGGGACTTATAAACAGACATGGCTTCTCCCTCCCTCCCCCACCTCTTTTATTTTCCCTCTCGAAGCCAGCTTTAACCTTCCTGCCAGACAGCAGATCCTACAGTCCCTTGTTACCTTGGTAACTCTTTGATAGGATAATAGAGTTAGAATGTCCCAGAGCTCCATTCTGCTACTCTCATACACCATCAAATAATAAAAAAAAATTAAAAATAAATTGTCCATTATTCAAATGGCAGGATCCAGTGATTTCAAATTTAACTTGTCATGTAAATGAAAAAGGAGTTACCGGATTTGAAGTTTGAGGACTTGAGTCCCAATCTTCCCTTTGCCTACATGACCTGAGTTTCAGCTATAAAATGAGGGGATGTTATCACATGGCCACTACAATCCTTACCAATCCTAAATTTATGATCCCATAGTTCCACATACATGATAACTTTTGGAGGATTTTCTGCTGAAGAATGGGGAATTAAATATAATGACAACTACAGCCACAGAAACAGGACAAAAGCCTGTTTTTCTGGTTAGAACCTTTTTCATTCTTTATAGTGAGTTCATACAGCACATTTCATAAGTTCATAGATTTAGAGATCTGTTCTCATATCTTCATTTTAGAGGTAGAAAGTAGCAGAGTATGATGGAAGTAGGATAAGACTTAGTGGTTGGTCATTTTTCAGTCAAGTCTGACTTCATGACTCCATTTGGGGTTTTTTTTGGCAAAGTTACTGAAGTGGTTTGTCACTTCCTTCTCCAGTTCATTTGACAGATAAGGAAACTGAGGCAAACAGGGTTAAATGACTTGCCCAGGGTCACACAGCTAGTAGGCATCTAAGGTCAAATTTGAACTCAGGAAGATTCATCTTCCTGACTCCAGACCTCATACTCTATCTACTCTACCCCCTAGCTCAATAATATATTTAAATCCCATCTTTGCCATTCCCTCCTATTGTAAGTTCTGGAAAATTATTTAATCTCCCTTGGATTCTGTTTTCTCATCTACAAAATGAAAAGATTAGAGAAAATTGCTTCTGAGATCCCTTCATGACACCTTTACAAGAGTGATCTATGAAATTGAATCCCAGAACACCTAAATGAGTTGCTGGAAGTTATTTTGGTAATAAGTGGCAAGGAGGAGAATTGAATTCAGGTCCTTTGATTATAAATTAGAGAAATGACTTTTATTTATTGTTTTCTTTTTTCCTGGTTATATATGTACATTATTTTTAAAAAAATAATTGTTTTAATTCTTTTTTTGGTTATACATGTACATTATCTTTTAAAATACACATTTCTTTATGAATCATGTTGGAAGAGAAAAATCAGAACAAAAAAGAAAAACCACAAGAGGAAAAAAAAACAGAAGAAAAAGAAAAAAATGAAAATAGCATGTGTTGATTTACATTCAGTCTCCTTAGTTCTCTCTCTGGATGCAAATGGCATTTTCTGTCCCAAGTCTATTGGGATTACCTTGGATCACTGAACTGCTGAGAAGAACCCTAGTTGATCATGGCACAATCATGCTGTTACTATGTACAGTGTATTCTTGGTTCTGTTTGTTTTGCTCAGCCTTGGTTTGTATAAATCTTTCTGGGCCTTTCTAAAATAAGCTTGTCCACTATTTTTTATAGTGCAATAATATTCCATTATCTTCATATACCATATCTTATTCAGCCATTACTCAATTGATGGGCATCTACTTTGTCACCACAAAAAGAGCTGCTATCTTTTTTTGCACATATGGATCCTTTTCCCTCATTTTGGATTTCCTTGGGATACAGAACTACCTACTAGTGGTTCTGCCAGGTCATAGGGTATGAACCTTTATAGACCTTTAGACATAGTTCCAAATTGCTCTCCAGAATTGTTGGATCATTTCACAACTCCACCAACAATGCATCAGTGTCACAGTTTTCCCACATCCCTCCAACATTTATCATTATCTTTTCTTGTCTTCTTAGCCAATCTGAGAGTTGTTTCAATTTGCATTTCCCTAATTGTGATTTAGAGAATTTTTTTCTTATGACTATAAATGGCTTTAATTCCATGATCTGAAAATTATCTTTTCATATCCTTTATTTATAAACTGACTTTTATTTTAAAAGCATACTTTTTTAAAAAGATCTTAACATTTCTCCTATCAACATGGAAACTACATGAAATGTAAACAGCATGAGCCTTTTTTGTCAGCACATAACACCCAATTGGAATCCTGTTTGAGATCAGGAAACTTGGCTTCAGCTTCCAATACAGACATTTTTATTCCTATTTCTCAGTTTCTCTCTGTTACTGTATCTGTTATGATAGCTCACAAAATCTCAAGAATAAATATCATTTAAAAATACAGAACACTACTTTGTTTTTCATCCCTACATGAAACAATAAGCAGAAATACTCATGCAAAAATTAATAAACTTGACTTTCAAGATATCAATTTATTGAGGATTATTGAGAGGCAGACTGATCTAATCATCTTGGAGACATAATTGCCTTCCTTTATTTAGATTTGTGCTTTCCAATATATTTTCACTCTGTGTCCCATCTCTGGATGTCTAATATTCTATAATAAATCAGGGAGAAAAGAAGGAGACAGAGAAAGTGCATCTCTTTCAAACAGTAGTTAGTTAAAAGGTGATGTATTCTTGTCAGTGGAGATGAAATAGTGTAACACTTTGGGAAACTTGTCAGATTGTCAGAATGGGAATGAAATGAATGAATGAAAAACATTTGTTTAGTGCCTGGTATGTAACAAAATTTTGCTAAGCGCTAGAGATGCAAATATAAAATTGAGACATTACTTACCGTCAAGGAATTTATACTCTAAAATGGGGAGACAAAACATATTTTTGCATTATGATGGGGGTATGTGTGGTTTGGCTTGCTAAGTCATAAGAATGGTGAATTAAGTCACAGGGAAGTTGAATAATATTGTCCTTTCTTATTAATATTTTTATTTTCTTCAATTACATGAAAAACAATTTTTTACATTTGTTTTTAAAACTTTGAGTTCCAGATTTTCTCCCTTCCACTCACCCCACTCTTCATTAAGAAGGTACATGTGAAGTTAGCCAAACATTTCCATAAAAGTTGTGTTGTGAAAGAAAACATAGATTTCCCCTCCAAAAAAAATCACAAGAAAAATAAAATTAAAAAAGAGAATGCTTCAATCTGTATTCAGACACAGTTCTTTCTCTAGGGATGGATAGCATTTTTTCATCATAAATCCTTTGGAGTAGTCAGGAATCATTGTATTAGAATAGTATTCAATTACAGTTGATAATCCCACATCATTGCTATTACTTTGTACACAGTACATGTCATTTTGCCTGAGTTCATGGAGGACTTTCCTGGTTTTTCTGAGAGCATCCTGCTCATCATTTCCCATAGAACAATAATATTCCATCTTAATCAATCACATATCACAGTTTACATTGTTCTTTCTAAAATCAATAACAGTATCCATTTAACCTTAGTATTAAAAGTGGGAAGTAGCTACTCGCAGTATTTTTTTTTTCCTTGACTGGAGAGCTTTTGATTTTGGCTATAATATTCCTGGAAACTTTTATGTTGGGGTTTCTTTCAGGATTTGAACAGTGGATTCTTTCACTTTCTACTTTTCCCTCTAGTTCTAAGATAGTTTTCTTTTATTTCTTAAAATATTATGTCTAGGCTCTTTTTTTCTTGTTCATGCTTTCAGGTAGCATAGTGATCATTAAATTATTTCTCCTCAATTTGTTTTCAAAAGGCTTTTAAAAAGATAAAATCCTTCATATTTTTTTTACCTTTCCCAAACTTTTACTTTTGTTTCTTCATGTCTTTTCATGTGATTAATTTTCATTTGCCAAATTTTCCTTTTGAAGGAATTGTTTTCTTCACAATAACCATTTGCTTCCTAGAACTTGTTCCTTGCTCGTTATATAGCTAGGGCCAACTTTCACACATGTTTAGTCCAACCTGTGCTCTGGACTGGATGGTGGGTGACAGCATTGGCATATGGTACCTGTTCTTAGACACAGTGCTTGTTTAGGGGATCTCTTGAGATCTCTTTCTGTCTTGGTACTTGCACTGGTGTCCTATCTCTACTTCCCCTCAGCTAAAATGTTTATAAACTTCCCTTTCCATCTCTGGGTCATCTAGAACTAGAAAAATGACTCGCTTTGACTTCTGGTCTTTCTCAATCAGATTTCCATCTGTGCATTTTCTGGATCTTTGTCAGAGAGATGGGGAGGGAATGTCAAACTAATAATTCCTCTGAGACATCTTAATTCTACCTCCTATAACTTTTCCAATAATTGATTATCTAATCTCTGACTTAAAGATTAAAAGTAATGATGAATCCTAAACCGAGGCACATTCTATTTGGGCATGAGCTAAGCTAGGAGGTAAATGCTGTCTCTTTTATATTGAATCATTTATCTTAGTTCTATTTGCTAGGGCCAAGTAGAATTAATTAATACTTGTTGCAATGATAACCCTTCAAATACTAAAAGATAGAAATTGTGCTTCCCCTAAGTATTCTCTTTAGAAGTCATCACAAGTTCTTTCAATCCATCCAAATATGGAATGGTCCTTGATACTCTAACATAAAGTTTTAACTTCGATATATAATAATTGAATGTCTCCCTCTTGATGAGGCATGTATTTTAGACATCTCTTTGGATGACAAAAATCCTCAAAAATTTCCCTGTTCCTGTGGTATATGGAGAAAAATCCTCAGAGAACAAAATACTAATGATTGGGCCTGATGTCTAGAGACTACTGTCAAGGGGATTAACTCCACAAGGCCTCTGCTACACTCTTCTGGATCATCTTCAAATTATTGGAATTAACTTTCCTGGAAGGCATAATGAGAGTAATCAATTCAACTCATTTTAGTATTTTTTTTGCTTCCAATAAAATTCAATTGAATAAGGAACTAATATGTAGAAACTTTTTATGTTTTCTCTCTTGCTTAACCCAAGAATGTCCCCTTTTGTCAGAGACAACATTTGCAAGTATGCATTTTTAAATTTCCTTTAATTCTTTTCTTTTCCCCATAAGAAATTGTTCTCTCTTGAAATCAAGAATTGTCACGAATAATTAAATAATACTGAATTCAAATAAAAAGAGCTATGTTGCTCTATATTTTCATGCTGCCTTATATAATGGTAGGAACTTAATACACATTTACTAAATTTGCATTAAATAAGATTGAATGTTCTGTGGACCTTGAAGTCTCACAGGCTATTTCTATTCTTTTTCTTGGAATTTATTTTTTTTAATTTTTAATTTTTTTACCCCTCCCCCCATCAATATAGTTGAAAAATCCTAATGTTTTCTGTCCATCAGGTAGGATGTCTAGGAACAGCATTTGGGAGTGATTAATGGTTTATTCTTACACTGATGACAAGTGTTTTTAGAAAAAAAAAAGACAATTGCATTGCCAAGTACTGGAATGAAGCTGCTAATTCACTTGTATTGATCAATTTTTAGTGTTTCTGAGATGAAAAAATAAGCGGGCGAAAGCGATATCCAGAAAGTAGTCCTAGTAGGGACACGTGGCACACATTTACTATGAATTATTTCATAGAGTCTTTGTCACTATACTTAATATGCCCCAACTTAGCTAAATTCATTTGACTTGTGCTTGTTTCATGCTTATTTGTAGCACAGCATTTATTCCATATTATCAATAAAAGAATATTGATTATTCAAAATTATATGTGTCATGGAAAAAAGGAATTAGACCGCCAAATGGAAAGACTACCTAATTACAAAATGAAATAGCCAACCTGAGGTCTTGCAGGAGGATTTATTTTCTTTGATTCTTTTGGAAATTAGAGTCAGTGTTCCTCATCTTTGAATTCATCACTGTGTAATATTTCTTAAGTGTTCATGTAGATGCATAGTAATGTGCTGTATAGTTTATAGTAAAATCTATACCCCCTAGGAGTTTAGAATGTAAAACAGTTTCTTTTTCTGGTTCTTCTATGACATACTCACTAATTATGGATGCTCCCCAAGCTTCTCTCTTGGACCTTCTGCTCTTTTCTCTCTAATCTCACTCACTTGATGATATCATTTGCTCACATGGCCTTATTTATCTCAATGAAGATTTATTTTCTCTCTATATCTGGCTCTAGTCTCTCCATCCCTGAATTGTTGTTGTTGTTGTTCATTTGTGACTGACTCATTGTGTTCCCATTTGGGGTTTTCTTAGCCAAGATACTGGAATGATTTGCCTTTTCCTTCTCCAGCTCATTTTCCAATTGAGGAATGGAGGTAAATAGGAGTGAATGAGTTGCCAAGAGTCACACAGCTACTAAGTAAGTGCCTGAGGCCATATTTGAACTCCAGATTATTATTTCTGAATAGATTTCTAGTACTCTAGCCCCTGTTCAACTCCTGAATTACCAATTATACTGTACCTTTTGAACTTATGTCCTTGAAGGCAACTTAAACTCATGTTCAAACCAAAACTCATTATTTCCATTACTATCCACTCATTCCTCCTCAGAATTTCCTTATTACTGTTGAAGACAACTTCCAAACATACATAATATGTGGCATGAAATGTAATGTAATATGTTTTAACACATAATATATAACATATATATAATCTAAAAATATAATTTGCATATTATAGTATTCAATATAATTTATGTAATTCTAATATTGTATATATATAGCAATTTGTGTGTTACCTGTTCTTAGCACAGTGCCACATGTATTGTTGTTCATTATTCATTATCAAAAAGGACCATGGTATCAGGGAGGTGATGCCATGACATGAAAGTCAACTGGAATTAAGTGAGGGTGGACTGTGCAAATCCACAAGATATAGATCGATATGACTGGAGATGTCTCTGGATGCAGTGGGAGACCTTGGACATTTTCTTGAACAGGTCTCTGTATGACGGAAGCAATTCCCATTCAGTGATTAAGGCTAGGTAAAGAACTATCTCTTCTACCTACCAAAGAAAATCAATCTGGGAGGGGAAGACCCTCAATCTTCCTGGCCAAAACAGAAACAATTACTATTTACGTTCACTTTGAGTCAATAAAGGCCAAAACTTGGCCTGGGACCTTTTGTTGGTCATTCAATGAGAGCCAGAGTGATTTGGGTTTAAGGTGTGTTTTTTAAGAAAGAAATCTAGGAGGCAGAGACAAGATGGAGAAAAGGAAGTGACTCACCTGAGCTCTCTTCCAACACTTCTAAATGCCTTTAAAATAGACTCTAAACAAATTCCAAAGTGATAGAACTCACAAAAAGAGAGTGAAACAGTGTTCTAGCCCAGGATGACTTGGAAGATCGACATAATTAGCATTTAATAAACACTTGCTGACTGTTGACCAATAGAATCCTATATGAAATTTCCTTGTCATGAGAACATGACAAAATTCATAGCAAGTTTGCCATGGGCAAATTTTGAAGACTGGAACAACAATGAACAAAGTAGATTACAAGGAAACAGAGCTGATCTTTTTTTTTTTTAATAAAGCTTTTTATTTACAAAACATATGAGTGATCTTTCAACACTGACCTTTGCAAAAAAACTTTTTTTCCCAAGCTTTTCCTTTCCTTCCCCCCACCCCCCACCCCTAGATGACAGGTAATCTAATACATGCTAGATAGGATAAATTATATGACAAATACAATACATGTATACATATCTATACAGTTATCTTACTGCACAAGAAACATCAGATCTAGAAAGAGAAGAAGAAAAAAAACAACCTAAGAAGGAAAACAAAATGCATGGAAATATTCACAGAAAGCGTTAAAATGTTGTGTTGTGGTTCACTCTCAGTTCCCACAGGCCTCTCTCTGGATGTATATGACTATCTTCATCGCAGCACAACTGGTTTGAATCACATCATTGTTGAAGAGAACCATGTCCATCAAAATCGATCATCGTATAGTCTTGTTGCTGTGTATAATGTTCTCCTGGTTCTGCTGATTTCACTCAGCATCAGTTCATGCAGGTCTCTCCAATCCTCTCTGAAATCCTCCTGTTGGTCATTTCTTACAGAACAATAATATTCCATAACATTCATATACCATAATTTATTCAGCCATTCTCCAATTGATGGGCATCTTTTCAATTTCCAGTTTCTTGCCACTACAAAAAGGGCTGCCACAAACATTTTTGCACATGTGGGTCCCTTTCCCTCCTTTAAAATCTCTTTGGAATATAGGCCCAGTAGAAACACTGCTGGGTCAAAGGGTATGCACTGTTTGATAACTTTTTGAGCATAGCTCCAAATTGCTCTCCAGAATGGTTGGATCCGTTCACAGTTCCACCAACAATGTATCAGTGTCCCAGTTTTCCCACATCCCCTCCAACAGTTATCATTATCTTTTCCTGTCATTTTAGCCAATCAAACAGAGCTGATCTTGAAGAGAAATAGGATTATTGTTCTTATTGTTTGTCCTTCATTCTGGATGAGGATCAATGACATAAGGAAGATGGTGTCTTGATTTACAAGTGAATTGAGTTTAAGTGAAAGAGGGCCCTGTAAAGTGACCAGTGTCATTTTCTCTTTCAGAATCCTCTGGGTCTAGTGGCAAGATATAGGTCAGGACAATTGGACTTATTACTATGGGAACAAAAAAAGGAATCTCATTGCTAGAATACTTTTCATTTGTATCATTCATATAGCATTAATGTATATATTGTCTTCTAAATGTAATTACTTGATTGTAAACTGTTGTAGACCAGGATTATACTTTATACTTTTTTGTACTTGATTTTACCTTGCCCACTAACTTGAACATTAAAGAAGCTAAAATATACTTCTTGTATTTATATATGAATGAAAGTGAAATACCATATATAGAATTGCAGATAGAAATTTACTTAAACCTGAAAATCAGTATATGATTCTACAGATCAATAGGAAACCAAACTAGTAAACCATTGTTAACACATGAAATTTGTCTTCTGGATAATGTAAAATGAATTTCCAACATATGTTTCTCTGCCTTTACTGATGGTTAGTTTTCAGCATAACAGGGGACCAGTTAAATTGGTAACACATAAGATTCAAATCTTGTTTCTATCACATATTAGCTATGGGCAAGTAATTTAATTTGTCAGCTCCCCAATCAACTAAGACTACAAATGACTGTTGTCTTCTCCTTTTTTACATTGATGGAGTTTCTTATTAAGATAAAATTATAGTATTCCCACCTCCAATATACGTATGTATGCATATATATGCATATATAAATATACACATATATTTAAAATTTGAAAGAATTTTCCTTGAAACATGATTTTTTTATGGTTTCATTCTTTAAAGGAAGAATTCACATTTTGCAACTCTAAGTTTTATTTGAGCATTTTGAGTCTTGGTCTACAGCTCTTTCTTTGAAATTTACTCTTTAAAACTATAGACCAATTTCCCTAATGAATATTGATGCAAAAAACTTAAATAAGATATTAACAATGAGTTTACAGAAAGTCTTCTCCAGGATAATACACCATGACCAAGTAGGATTTATACCAGGGATGCAGGGCTGGTTCAATATTAGGAAAACTATCAGCATAATCAATTATATTAATAACTAAACTAACAAAAATTATATGATTATCTCAATAGATGCAGAAAAAGCATTCGATAAAATCCAACATTCATTCCTATTAAAAACATTAGACAGTATAGGAATAAATGGGCTTCTTCTTAAAACAATTAGTAGCATCTACTTAAAACCATCAGCAAGCATCATATGTAATGGAGACAAACTAGAACCATTCCCAATAAGATCAGGAGTGAAACAAGGCTGCCCACTGTCACCATTACTATTTAATATTGTATTAGAAATGTTAGCTTTGGCAATAAGAGAAGAAAAAGAGATAAAAGGAATCAGAGTAGGTAATGAAGAAACCAAATTATCACTCTTTGCAGATGACATGATGGTATACTTAGAGAACCCTAGAGACTTGACTAAAAAAACTACTAGAAACAATTCACAACTTTGGCAAAGTTGCAGGATACAAAATAAATGCACATGAAATTTACTCTTTAAAATATTTGGAGACTGTAATCGCGTTTCCACTTAGTCATTCCTTAGTCAGACTAGACTTAGCTATTTTCATCTTTCCTCTCACATGATGTACCCACCTCTCTAATCATTTTGTTTTTGTTCTTCTCTGTATGTTCCCTGCAATTTGTCTAAATTTACTTAGTGGTTAGAGATGAAGAAAAGAGACTTCAGTGCTGTAGCCTTGTAACTATAATGATTATCATTAATAAGCATAGGGCAGTTTCCTGGTTGCCTAATGGGGTTATGTTTTTTTTTTTTTTTTAGTATAGAGGAGATTCAGTCCCTATCCTCATGGACTTTCTGATTTATGGGGAAGGAAATTCCCATTTCTCCTGATAAAGGATTCTTTGGCTCAAAAGGAGACTTGAAATGTAATAGAATGATCCACCTGTTCCCTTAGTGAAAGTGATATTTCTTATAATCTGTTGAAGGCTAGAGAATCATAGAGCTAGAGTGGAAAGGATCTCAGGGACCAACTAATCCAAGCCCTTTATTTTACAGATGAGGAAACTGATTGCAGTGGAGGTTAAGAGACTTGCTCAGGATAATGCAGTGTCAGATATAGAGGAAGTATCTAAGGTGGGACTTGAACCTGGGTACTTTGTCTTTAGACCCAGTGCCTTTCCCCCTTATCATGCTTGTATTTCCTTCCCCAGTTCTTCATTGGGACATGGGTGGGACTCTAGTGTCTGCAAGCCCACACTCCTGGGGGGCAGCATTGGGGGCTGGGGTCCTGAGATGCCCTTCATTGCATCCACTATCTGTCTGTGGTTAGATTATAAGCTGGTTTGGAAGATGCTCTGGCATGTGGATCTCAACAATTTTAATTGTATTTCAGCAGTAGTCATTCTAAGACCCACACAGGAGTCCTAAAATGTGATATACTTTATCACCTGGGGTCTGGAGTCAGGGAGATTCATCAAATCTAACCTCAGACACTTATTAGGTGTGTGACCCAGGGCAAGCCATTTAACCTTGTTTGCCTCAATTTCTCATCTGTCAAATGACTTGACTTTTCCTGAATGTCTTAATTTGATGGACTTTAACTTGTCAGTTCCACAATCAACTAAAACTACAAAATGACTGTTCTCTTCCCTATTTTTACATTGATGGAGTTTGTTATAAAGATTAAATTACAGTACTCTCACCTCCAACATACACACATATCTTATACACACACACACATACATATATATGTTAAGAGAAGAAAATGTCAAAGGATCTTTGCTAAGAAAACTTCAAATTACATCATGAAGAGTAGGTCATGATTGAAATGACTGAACAACACAAGGTCCTTTCCCTAGAGACATCTGAAGGATAAAGCACATATAAGAACTTAACGGTATGAGACAATATTGATAACCCGAACCATGAAAGTCTTATTATTCACTGGACTCAGATAACGTCAGTCTTGTTTTCTTGGCCAATGAATGGAAAAAGAGAATTTCTTTTTAGCCTCAATTTTTGGATACTGATTTGAAGTAGAATAATCTTTTTTTCAACCTCAAGAAGAAGTTGAAATGATGAAGTATTCCTAGGAAAGCACTGAGACAAAGGTCAGTAGCATTTTCAGCTTTCCCTAGCCAGTAAAATGTTACTAATTTTACATAACAGAGTAGTTTGGGGCCTCATGAGTGGTTATAAGAGTTTCTTCATACTGTATAAGTGAAATTGCCCCTCCCCTTTTTTAACAAAGTATAGACATGGGAAGATTTATCTAATTAAAGGGGTAGGATAAAATCTAAGACCTAATATAGATTTGTGTCATAATTTAGACAATCAAATTAAGACACTCAGGAAAATTCAAGTCAAATAATCAGAGATCAGTTTAGAGAAGAGTCAAATGGAAGAGTTTAAAAGGTAGATCTGATTTTAGCCAGGGAGTCCATATTTTCTAACACAACTCTGATGAGAGGAAGAGCTTCGTAACCATTGTTGAGTGACATAACCGAACAGATCTTCATGGCATTTGGATGAGATTGCTGGTGGAGAAAAGAGAAAGAGAATTTCAAAGGAGGTAACTTGGAAGATAGTAGCAAGGAATCCTGAAGATATTTGAGACACAAGAGAAAAGAGTCTTTTTAACTATAACCCTTCCCAGTAGAAAATGGAGGTGACTAAAAGAGTTTTTTTTTTTTTCACAGAGCCATAGCCTTTTCTTTAGGGAAGAGACTTGTTCTTCCTTGTGTGCCTTGGTCATGTATATTTTTCTGGTCCCTGGACACATGTTATGTGTTTCTACATCCCACATAAGATTCTTGCCTTTTGACTATAGCTTCCCATTGGTCAGGCAGTCAGGCAACCATCCAATAAGTGAATTGCTGAAGACTTGATAGAATAACAAAATGATATATGCTGGGGATCAGTAGAAATGCAGCTGAGGGGAAATGCTTGGTAGAAATCACTGATGATCCTCACTAGGCAGGAAGCAGGTCTAACAGGACTCCATGCTGACTTTAGCTTTGCAGTGTTGGAGATCTGAATAGCTTTTTCTATATACCTTAGTCATATATTATTTATGTGTAAGTCCTCAAGAAATGTCCTAGAAAAGTTGAATCTTTTTATGTTCTATATGATTCTTGCCTTTTGAAATCAATCTTTTTAGACTTTATTCTTCTCCATCACTACAAATGAGTGACACTTGTCTCCTTGCTATTCTTCACTCAAGACACTCCATCTTCTATTTTTCTTAGTTTCTATTTTATTAATCTCTCCTTTGAGTTTCAGAACTTCTAATTTGGTATTTATTTGGGAGCTTTTAATTTGTTCTTTTTGTAGCTTTTTTAGTTGCGGTCACTCCAACTTCTGACTTTTCTGACTGTCCCTCAAACCTGGAATGTGATCTCCTCTTTCTTCTCTGTCTTCTGGCTTTCCAAGCTGAGAATTGCTAATGTAATATTCTACCATCTGCAAGAAGTCTCTCCAGGTCCATTTTAATACACTTAGTGCCTTTCTTCTGAAATCACCAACAATTTATTCTGTCTATATCTTGTTTATGTGAACTTGTTTTCATGTTGTTTGTCTTCATCATCAGAGTTCCTTGAATACAGGGACTATTTTTTTTCAGTTTTCCTTCTAACCTGGCACAATAACTGGCACTTAATAAGCTCTTATGAAATATTCATTGATTTGTTCAAATATATAGATTTAATCTTCCTAATGAATGTATGCTCATTATAAATTAGACCTAATTCTCAAAACATAATTTGCTGTGAAATGAGGTATATGTACACTCATTAGGAAGGTGGGCTCGAGGCTTATGAGAGTATGATTCTGTTGTTATTTTGTTATATTTGTTTATCATGAAATGCCTTATTTTTAACTAAGTCTTCCAGATTACTAGCAAAAGTAGATGAATCGGTGGAGCCTCATTAGCTGTTCTTTGAAGAAGATTCTGATTGCCCAAAGCATCCAGAAGTGGGTAACATTGGCAGATTTCTGGCCAACTGAATGGGTCAAGTAGAAGGAGGGTAGTGTTGTCTGGACCCAAGAAAACCATTTGAAGAAAGATGAAGGAGTTAGTTTTATTGGTAATAAAGGAGATCATGAAAATCAGGGAAGAAATTTTGGGGTCTTTGTGAGAAAATACATTACTTGTCTGATTAGACAAGTGAGTAGTATAGGGAATTCAGAGTGACTGCATGGGGGTTCAGTATTACCTGGGGGCACAAGGACTACCTCATTGATGGTGAGTAAGAAAAGATCATACCCAGAAATAGAACTAGGTAGAAAGCAGGTTCTGGGAAAGTCTAAAAAAACTGTCAAGCCTGGAAGCACTGTCAAATTAAATTACCTTGTCTTAAAAATCTCCCTAATTTTGTACAGCATCCATTACTTCCAAAATGCTATTATCAACATACCTCAAAAGCACAGAAAAGGCTGGTAAACTTAGGACCAGTAGAAGATTAGGGAACCTGAGAGGCAAAGAATCAGAGATAATGGATTTGGACACTTTTTACCATGGGCTTGTTTCTTTCCAGTATATCTCCAGTTGAACTGAGAATTTTGGGCGACATGATAGTTCCTTGTTGCTTCTCCAATAGTGGATGGACTTCTGGGCTTGAAATCAGGAAGACCCAAGTTCAAATCTTGCCCAAGACGTTTAATAATTGTGTGACTATGAGCAAATTACCAAACCTTTCTCAGCTTTATTTTCCTCATCTGTGAAATGAGAGGGATGGACTTGAGGATCCCCTAAGAAACTTCTAGTTCTACATTGATGATATTAAATGAAATCTATAATTTTCTATGATAGTAAATCTATGATGTTACATTTTTTCAGACCACCATGAATTTCTCCCCTATATGGACTCTATACTATCATTTATTTATATTGTGCTACTATTTACTTCATTGATCTTAATTTATGTGGTCTGGTGTTTCTCACTGTAGTTTTTTATTCCCTTTTCTTTCAGTTACTTAGAGTCTACAATTTTATTTCCATGCCCAATTGTTTTTTTTTTTTTCATGCTGATTTTTTTATCAGATTAGATTCACTCAGCCCCATTCCTTTCTCTTCCTTTTATAGTGGTAAGTGTTTCAAGGGGAAAGGGTCCAATATATTTTGGTCTTCAGACTTGTTTCCTGATGAGCTAACATCTAACCTTAGGGCACAGATTCAGAGCAGGGGGAGGTGGAAGTTAGATCCTCTATTTAAAGATTTGCTGAGCAAAGGTTCTCTGAAGGGCTGATGACAGAGAAAGCAAGAGAAAGCCAAAGTTATCAGATTGACTAAGGACCTTTATGGTTCACTGGAGTACCCCTCCATGAATTCAATTCAATTCAACAAATATTGATTCAATGCCTATAAGGTGTGAGGTGTTGTTCTATGAGTTAGAGTAATGTCCTATGGATTATGATTCCTAAAATGTATAGTTCCTTATCTTTTAAAGACCTAATAGTCTGTTAAAGCAGGGGTTCTTAATTTAGGATTTATGGATCACCATAGAATTAGACAAGTAGATTTAAGGTTTCTGTGAACCTGAACAGAATGAAATTATATCTTTATTTTCATTAATCTTTATATGAAATTTAACATTCAGTTATTTGAAAAAATTATTCTGAGCAGGGGTCCACAGGCTTTGGCAGATTGCCCAAAAGATCCATGACATAAATAACAACAGCAACAACACTGAAAAAATAAAAATCAAACCCCCAGACTGAGCCTCTTTAACAGGGGAAATAAAACATGCTTATAAATAATTATGACATAAGATTAATGGGATAAATAAAAAATAGAGATACAGTGTCCTAGGAAAAATCATCAGGGATTACTTCTACTTTGGAGAAATCAGGGAAGGTCTCTTTGAGGAGGTAGCACCTTAGTAAACTTAAACAGCAATACTGTTCTGGGAGGTAGGGTGGTGGAACTTGCTGGTAAAATGGACTTCCTCATTCACGGTCACAACACTTGATAACTTTAATTGGTGGATGTTAATGTGTATTTCTTGGCTTATTGAAATGCACTAAATTGGGATAATTTTTTCTCAAAAGAGAATGAAACATATGTGAAGAAATATAAGTATATAGACATCCTGGAAAATTTGTATTTAAGCACACCTATAGAAATTCATTAGAAATGATTCTACATATAGAGAATATAATTCTTAATAATAACCATAAAGTCACAGAGCACCATAATTTCCTGCAAATAGAATAAAATGACTTGAAAACTACTCTGCAAAAAAAGATGTATAAGTATTGTTGTCCCCACTTTACAGTTGAGGATTTTGAGATTCAGGAAAAAAAGAAAAAAAAAAAACTTGCCCAGGAGAGAGGCAATATTTGAGCCTCAAAGTCCTGATTTCAAATCCTCTATGCTCAAATGACAGAATTAGGTCATTTCTCCTGGGCACAATTAAATCATGACCTGAAGCCACTGAAAAATCTTGGACTCAAATAAGTCAAAAGGAACAGAGAGCAAAGGTTCCAGAGGAGATCAGAAAAGTGTCAGAAGAGAAGCCATAGAGTTGCCATCTCCAGCTTTTTCACTGGGAAGAGATGGAAGAAAGAGAAAAAAGAGAGCAAGAGGGACAATCAAGTTATTTGAATAACTTGAACAACCCTTATATTTCTCCTTTTGTTCTTCCAGTCGAGTTGGGACATATGTAATTGCCTTCTCTCTTGCTGCAGTCTCCATAGTTTGCTGTACAATTTTCTTGATTGTTTGAGGCAAAATAGTCCCTTCAGCCTGCCAATCTCTATATCAGATGTGAATGCCATGGAGAAGGCAGCTTCCTTTTAGAGCAAATTCTTAATTCTGAATAATAAGGGAGATCCAATGCTAATTAACAGAACATGACTGTACAGTCCATTCCTATCCTTTTTTCTTAGTCCCATTGTTCCAGGCAAAACTAAGTGGATGAAGACAAATGTTCTTGCCCCTTATCCTCCACTTTCACGTTTTTGATAGCTAGAAAGTAAGGAAGAAACAGTTTTAATATGCTAGTGGCAGACTCCTAATATACATCCTAATATCTTTCTAAAGAAAATGATAATGCACAAGTTGGTAGGGTAGGCAATCTGAATGTAAGATCCACGGTCCCTTTGATTGCTGATTGGGCAGCTTAGATGAAGTTCCCCTTCCTTTTTCATTGCTCCATGTGTGTCCCAAAGCCAAGCGCTTAATCAGAAGAGACAGTGTTCCCCAACTTGTGGACTGGTATAGCATCAACAGGAAAATCATTCTGCATAATCTAATGAATGAAAAAAAAATTCCCTCCAAAGGAATATGGCTCTAGTTAGCTGGGATGGACCATGATGCTATCTTCTGGGAATTCTGCTTACACTAACAAGAAGACACACTCCCAAGAAAACAACCCATTTGCATTAATAGTAGTATAAGAGAATGAATTGACATGATTTTATCATTTTATATATTGGCTTATTGGGTTTTATTTTGGAAAGGGAGCATGGAAGAGAACAAAAAACACTTTGCTTTGCCAAATTACATCTCGCAGGGGTGGAGACCCTGATTCTTGCCATATCTCCTATATCCTGAGTCAGTATCTTCTCTCTGGCTCCTCTAGCTAAATGACATTGAGAGAGATGCTCCTTCTCCCAGGACCACTATTTGCTTCCAACGTTCTACATTCGTTTTCCCTTTCTTGCATTTATTTAGTTTCGCCGCCAGTCTTACCCAGGTGTGCACTGTGAGAGTCAGAGCATTCCCGCTCAATATTTCATGGCTGGGATCACTTTGCAGGGTTTAGTTTAAAGGTAACCATAGCACACACACTTGCATTCATTATTCATGGCCGAGAGGTGCTGTCCATTCTTGGGAGCCCTTTTTCCTTGACAGGATTACTCCATATGTGATCTGCCATCCCTCGAAACAAGCCCGGAGATTGTTGGAAGCGTGACCAGCTGGCAGGTAGACTTCCAACTGAAACCAGAATGATGTGAACTCGCTCGCTCCTTTGGGCACATGGGACCATGTTTAGGAGCGAGATGAAGTCCGGAGGGGACAGGCAGCAGCGGAAAGTCCGATTTCGGATAGCTTCGTCCTACAGTGGCCGGGTCCTGAAGGAGGTCTATGAAGATGGGGCGCCGTCGGGCTCCCTGGATTCTGAATGGGCCAGTAGCTGTGGGCCCAGCGAAGAAGGGCAGCACAATGGCCATCTAGGAGGAGAGGGGAACGAAAATGAGAACGACCAAGACAATCTGCTGGTGTTAGCAAGGGCGACCGCTGAAAAGGGACTTGGGACCAGGCGAGTCAACATTTTAAGTAAAAATGGTACAGTCAGAGGCATCAAATACAAAGTTAGTGCTGGCCAAGCCCTTTTTAACAACTTAACCAAAGTGCTACAGGTAAGTCATAGAGCTTTCCCTTGCCACGAGCTGGCATTGAACTTGCCAGCTGGACTTGCTCCCTTCAGTTTCCGCTCTAAATTGAAACTCCCTTATTCATGACTTTTCTTACATACTTCATGATTCACAGGGGCACACTTGAGCAGCCAAGATAGCGTCTCCCCAGGCAGCCAAGTTGAGGACAGGGTCACCGCACTTAGTAAATTAGACCTATTTCTCAAAGACAAATTTCCTGTGAAATCTCCAGAGTGCTGTGTTCCCCCAGGGTGTGCTGACTGAACAGGATCATTTTTTTCCTCTCTAGACATGACAGAAATATTCATTTTCGGCTAGAGTCAAAACCCCAAGAGAGAAAAGAGCGTTTCTCTGGAAACTTAGTGATCACCCCCTTCTCCAGTCACAGAAATATTATAAATGCTAATAATTGAGCCCAAAGAAATTATATGTGATTTTATGAAAACATTGTGGATGAGAGTGACATCTCTTCTATTTCAATCTTAAGAGGATTACACTTTGGGTCCCCCAAATCCATCAATTTACTTCTAAGACTTCAAGAGTAAAACTTGAAAAAGGTTATTCCTGTGTGAAGGCACAGCCTTAGAACTAGTTTCACAGTAAATAAAAAGTTCTCTAACATATGAGAGATTTTAAATATTATCATAAGAATATATTATGCAAAAGCTCTCAGATCTTTTGACTATTCTCTGCTCAAAATGATTTGATGTCAAGGGATATTTTATAAGTGGAAAAGAGCCTTAGTTTGGTTAGGATTATTTTGATAAAAGCTTTGCTGGTGAAAATATGAATCATTACTTCAGAAAAGGAAATCTTGATCATTCTCACTAAGGAGGTAATCTGATATTCATTATAATTCCATTTCCTCTGGTTCCTAACATTTTAGAAAATGAGCTTTTGGAAAAATGTATATGTCTCACCAGGGCCCCCAATTGTGTGTGCTGTGAGTGGGTGGTATTGTAGGCAGTTTCAGCAAAATGTATTTGAATAATTTTTCAAAGTAAGACATCTTTTTTTTTCTTATAAAAATCATATTTTCTTCTCTGAATGAATATTGAAAAACAGAATGTTTTTAGGCATGATTATATATGAAGACCTGGGAAATCATATAGTGCAGTAGAAAGACAATTGTAGCTAAAGTCAAAGGATTTGGATTCAAAATTTGGCTCTGCTCTTATTTACTATGTGATGTGGCCTTTGGTAAACCATTTATTTGGTCCTCAGTTTCCCTTTCTAGAAAAAAAAAACCAGATGCTAAACTAGATGATTACTGATGTCCTTCCTATCTCTAAATCTAAGATTCCAGGTTTTATTAGGTTTAGAATAATTAAATGATATGGGAAAATGATGTGTCCAATATATAGGAGACTAGAAACTATGTTCCTTAAATTTAAAGAGAATTTAATTCATATACTTTATATATCATGTGTCCTTCCATGCCATGTAGTTCAGCCAATACAGGAATTCCTCAACATCCTTGAATGATGATGATTTCTAGTTTTCACCTGCATTATAGATAAATTTAGGAAATTCAATATGGATTTTTCTCTCCTCCAATTGTAGCTACTTAAATTGTATTATACTTCATACAGGTATTATACTCTTTTACAATATGTAATTTTTGTCTTCTGTTTTGAAACTTTCTATTCATTCTCTATTGGCTAAAATTAATTATTTTTTCTATTGTTAACTGTAAAACCTACAAAGAAAAAAGTGTCCCTTTAGCACAACCTCATTCTGTAAATGATACTAATTTGCAAATAGGAATTTATGAAAAATCCTAAAGTTGGGATTTTAATCTTTAATTAGGATAAACTATTTCCTTGTATATTTTCTGCCTTCACATAATATTCACTTATACTTTAAGAAAAAAGTAAAGCAAGATATACTTTTCTTACAATCTTATTCCCTGATTTTTTGTTTCTGCTTTAGAACAATAACTACGATTGCTACCAGAGACTTGTAAGGAACTTTAAGATCATTAATCAGTTGTGTAGCTGAAGAAGAGTGATTTATAAGATGTCTTCCTTTTCTTAGTTTGATGTATGAAAACATTTCAAAAGTTAGATGAAACATTCTTAGACCTTGTGAGGACAAATAAAAGATGAAATTCAAGGACTAGCAAGTTAGATCTAGTTTCTTGGTTGATATAGGGAACAAGAGGGTGAGAACAGCTTACCTTTTACTTCTTTATCTACAGCCCTAAGCTTATCTTTCTATTTTAATTTTTCCCTCTTTAAACCTCACAAATTATATACTGTGTTTTTTTTAGGTAAGCAAATTAATCCCTTTCAGCCTCAGTTTCCTCATCTATAAAACGAGAAGAATCATAATGTTTACCTCCCAGGTTTGTTGTGAGAAGCAAATAAGATAATGTTTAGAACATATTTTGCAAACATTAAAATAGTATGGTAATTTTTTATTAAAATATTATGTATTATTAAAACACTATGATTGGCGATTTATTATTATTTTAATGTATAACTGCTATTGAAAAGATTATTTCAGCGACCAAGATGGGTAGTGCCAACTTGAAAATTTTTTGCATCTTTAATCTTTATGGAGAGACACTGAAGTATTTACCTTGCCCATTTGTAACTGTCTCTTCCGCTTTCTCTAGAACAATGATTACAGAAACATGAGATATGGAACATGAAAAAAAAAAGAAATCCTAAATATTAGTACCATCTTTTAATCATTTTGTAAATTATTTGGATTCTTTTCCATTTTTCTACCGCTTGTATTTTATTTTCTCTTCCAAATACTTGGGCCTCCAAACCTGGATTCTTCATTGAAATTCTCTGTTTTAAGCATTTTTCACTCGACACTTTTAAGGAATATAAGAAACTGTCAAAGGAATATTATATACCTTGTGCCATGATAGATTAATCAAAATTTTTAAGATTAAAAATGATGATGAGATGTAGCAATGGATCCAGATTATTACATAAGTCAAGTGATATATATATATATGTGTATATATATGTATATGCTTCTTTTATCTATGACCCTAATATGTTTTGTTTTGCATACCTGCTTATAATTTAAGTAAACTTTAGCAATTTTTTTTATTAAGTGCTTCATATGTCATGTCATGGGATCAGATACTGGCAATATAAAAAGACAAAATAGACATTATTTTAATGAAGTTTATAGTCTATAGAATGGATAAGACTTATACACAAATCTAAAGGAAGGTAGAAGAGTGTAGAGGCAAAGAAGAGGTTTTGATAATAAACTGTCAGAAATTTGAGAATTTGAGGAAGAAGGAATGTGTTTCTCATGAAGAAGGGTCAAGGAAAGATTTCATGGAAAATGATGATATCTGAGTTGATCCTTGACTTGAAGTTGACTTGACTTGAAGTAGAGACTTCAAGTGTTGGATAAAGAGCTAGGGAGAGTTTGGGAGTCATGAGAGATGGTTTAAGCAAAGGCATGAGAAAGGGACGAAAGCATCAAGTAGGTCATTCAGTTTGCTTGGATTACAAAGTATATGAAAGGGTATAGCATAAGATCACTCTGCAAAGGTAAATTGAAGACAGATTGTGTAAGACTTTGGATGCTGTGAAGAATGGCTCTGGCCATGAATCTGGACTCCATCTAGTCCTTTGCCTTTTTTGACTATTGATTTTCAAATTTAGGAAGAGCTAGGGTTGGTTGCTCCTCCTGATGGGAAGCACTTATTTCCAGTCAAAATGATTAGCTATTCTCTGATCCACTGGCATTTTAAATTCATGACAATCTGACTCCATTGCTAGCATTTGTTATTGAATGAGTAATGCTAAGTTCTGAAGACCAAACAAATGAAATGATTTTGCAAGAATGACTTCAGACTCTGATTATTTATTTTTAGTGGCAGCTTCTGGCTTATCTCTAATTAGTAAATTAGCACCTGTTTTTTTCTCCCAAAACTTAAAAAAAGCAATGTAACAGCAGGTCTTCACAAACATTGTTGTGGTCTCATGGCTTAATCTAGCAAAATTTCTGGGGTTTCATTTGAAATGATATATTTGGAATGGATACAAAAGCTCTATAAACACCAAATAGCTGAAAATTGATATACCCTAAATATATATCAGTCATGGCATTTGAGGGGAATTTTTTCTTTTTTAAAACACCAAATAGAAAAAAAGCCTTCTGAATATTTTAAGTTTAGGAGAATTTTGCAAGCAACATTTGAGAATTGGAATTACTTTGGTTAGGATGATATTACTACTATAGCAACTTGCTGGCATTTGTTTTTAATGGGAAGAAGAAATTGTGTTTTCTTTTCTTCTTCTGTTCTATTTATCTTTCAACAAAAGAAGGGCAAAGGATTTTCCTAGGATTCTCCATGGGTACCTGGCTTTGAAAATGACACTTCTAACTTTGTAGGTATTTCATATCACCCAATGTAAATAAGGAATAAAAGATGCTGCAAGGAAAAAATGAAATCATATTCACTGAGGGTTTTTAAACCTTAAAACTGATATCATTATCAGAATTGCCTTGGTTTAGAGATTTTCACAAATATGAGAAAACCACCCACAGACCTTTTATTTCACCTAGGTAAGAAATCAACGTTGACATCTATCTACTTTTAATTTTTCTGGTCTAGGATACTTCCACATCAGGTTTTCTACAATTAGCACACTCATGGCTATCTAAAAAGTTCACAATAGAAAAAGGGTAAGTTCAGAAGACAAACAAGAGATAAGTCAGCAAATTATTCTCTTAAGCAAAACAAAATCTCCTTTGATATTGTCTAATATTTAAAAAAAACAGATTTTTATTGATTTTTTGAAGCACCTAGATTTCCTTATGGATCCCTTCCTTCTCTTTCCAAGAGAGTCATCCCTTGGAGTAGGGCTTCTTAGACTTTTCTGTGACATTTATCTCTTTGGGAATCTGATGAAACATATGAACTTCATATTATAATATTTTTAAATACATATGATTGCAAAAAAGCAATTGTATTGAAATCTAGTTATCAAAATATTAAAAAAACATTTATGGACTGCTACATTAACCACTCCTATCATTTGACAACTAAAAAAAGTAGAAGAGAAGAAAAAAACAAACAAAACCAAAACACTACACATAAAATCCCTCTGATATTATATACAATATTCCATGTCCACGAATGTACTCACACATTTGCAAAGAACTGGGGAAATATGTCTTCTTATATCTCTTTGGGACTAAACTTGCTCTTTATAATTCTGAAACATTCAGTTTTGATTATGTTGTGGCAATTATTCCTTATAAATTTGGTTATTTATAGGTCACAGTATTTTGCATCAGTTCATGGATGTCTTTTCATGCTTCTCTGTTTTCATTGGATTAATAATTTCTTGGACCACAATAATTGTCCATTGCATTCATGTATGACAATTGGTCTAACGTTCTTCAAACAATGGACATCTATTTTGTTTGTAGGTTTTTATTACCACAAAGTTATGCTGCTATAAATATTTTTGTGCATGAGACTTTTTTTGTCAGTGACCTCCTTGTAAGTAGAAAAAAATTGGTTATATTTAGTGAACAAACATAGTACAATTTAAATATGGGCAATTTTCAACTCCCTGATCCAAATATGGAACGAGCAGAGCCAAAGAATATGAACTGTCATGTAGTGATGGAACAGTGTGTTATAATTTATTTCCCACTAACAAATTATTTTTATCCTGTTACTTTTTATTATTGTGTTGCATTTTCTTAATTTAATATCCAACATAGAGGTCATTTGAGATTTACTCTTGCAAAAATGCTTTGGTTCTATTAATTTCTAAGTTATTTATAAAAATCAATTATTATTTTAGTCCTCTTTTTAATAATATTGGAGGAATGGATAGAAATTTACCTCCACAGTTAGATTGCTTTATTTGCATTTTAAGACCTGAATTTACTTCCAAGTTAATGTGCTGAATCCTAGTGGTTGAGGTCATTTAGCTCTTCACTGATTATTGGCTGTAATAACTGGAAAGATCTGGCGTTGTGTTGGCCTGGACAGATTTCCCATAGAGGGTTATCTACTATTTACCTCAGGAAACCAGATCAATTTTGTCAGAGTTTCAGATTTCATTTCCTTTACCTTGAAACTCTCTGGCTTTTCTCTTCTTATCTGACCTATTGCCTAGTTCTCACTTGGTCTCTAAAGATGTTTTCTTTATTTAAATTTTCTCCAGAAAAAGTCTTTCTGACATCCAAGGGTAATTCTATTTAAGTATCATTATAGGGTTGGACACCAGTTGATTGATGAATGTTTTTGGTGATAGTAACTCATGATATTGCCTCCTAAGGTCCAAATCTAATCCGAGATTGATTACTTCTGATGAGAAGTCCCCATGTTACTTAACTTATGTGGACCTTAGTTTCCTCATTTTTAAACTAACAAAGGTAGACCAGTTATTTTCTGGGTCCCCTTTCAAATCTAGACTTATGGTTCTACTCAAAGGAGAGTAGATTCTCATTAATGAAATGCTTGAAAATATATTGAGTAATTCTTTATTTTAGCATTTAAATAACTCACCTTATCCTGAAATTCTGAAATGGCATCTGTTACCTTGGACTGTCCCTTTTTCCTTCCATCAATTCTCTGCCTTTCCTAATGTAACAATTCCTCGGTGCTATCATTATTCTCTGTATTTCTAGGACTATTGAATGTCTACAGCAACCAAATAATAGTAACTTGCTTATAGTATTCAAGAATATTTTGTATTAGAGTTGATTATAAACTCTTTTCTATCAGTAAATTTAATTAAAGTGATGAAATCCCACAAAAGTTCTCAACCATGTTGAACTTCTATGACTTTTAATATCCCCTTCATTCACTTGTACCCCATATTTGACTAAATGAAAAAAGAAAGGTTCTTCATGTCAAGAGTGAGACCAAGATTGAAATCTAATGACATCAGTTTTAACCCTTATCCATCTAGATTTGCCTTTTTCCTGTAGCATCAGGAATTAAAGTGATTGGCTAAACTTGGGTGCAATTTGGTGAAAGGATTGAACTACAGAATAAAACACTCAATCATTTTAAGGGAGCAGTTTTCAAGGAGTGACTAATATGATCTTTTTCTAATCTCTAAGACCTCTATCATGGAAAACAAAATAACTAAACCTTTCTTGCTTTAGGTTTCACTAAATCATATAATTTAAGACTTCTCTAAATGTAGTATTTTTCTTTTTATGTGTTTGATTTTGGGGGCTTGCTCTGACTTCCACACATTAGCTTCCACTAGGTTTAAGTTTTGGTTTGGTTTACTCAAAGATCCCAAATCATATTTCCCGCTCAGGGTGTTCCCTTTATGTAGCATAAAATAGATCTGGTGTAGCATATCTCAGGTTGATCTTTCAGATGATAGAGCTCTACTTTGGTGGAGGCTTTCTTGACATAATGCTTTAATCCAATCTTTTTTTCCCCTTTTTTTCTATTTTTTGTATTTTATTTTTAAATAATATATTTTTTTGCATTTTATTTTTAAACAACATAATAATAAATAATATAAATAAATATAAAAAATAAGATTTTTTTTGAAAAGCAGAATAGGAAAATAAGAAAAATAGAAAAGGAATAAAAAAACCAAAAAAGAATATTGTCAAATGCCCAACAGAACATCAAGGAGGATTCCAATATTTAACAACAAATTACCTGTAGTAAGCTCTTTTCCACAATCATTCTCAAAAATGATTTTTTTCTAATTAAAATTGTACAATGATATTCAACTAGATTACCATCCAAATGGAAGAAAAATAGAATGATGAGAAATGACCTTTTTTTAAAATCCCAAAATAAGACTTTTAAGTGCAACCAAGGGTGTAGATGTTTGCACAGGATGTATTTGAAGCCTTGCAGAATACATCATATAAATGACTACTGTGAGTTGGACGTGTTGACTTTGAAGGGTTCTTCTAGTTCCAAATCTATGATTCTATGATCATATGTACCCAGAATTAATAAAGATTTTTTTATTATTATTAATAAAATTTATCATCTCAATTTCTTCTTTAATTTTATTCCTCCTGTCACCTACTCTAGGATATCTTCCAACTTTCCTAAAGTCCCCAGTTTCTGAGATGCTTTTGGGCATTTTAAAGTTAAAGAATAAATATTTCTAACATGTAGACCAGTACTAGTAAGAAATGACATGGAAAACAACTGCAAAAATTCTAGTTGGCTATACTACCTGTGTAGAAGAATAGATTATAGTTTTTTTTTTCTTGGTAAGAGAAATACTGTAGGGAAAGCTGATCCCCACCAAATAGAATGTGTCATTATTCCTTGCATCCCACTCCATCATTCTCCTGGCATAAAAAAGCAACAACATCAGTAGAAAGAATTGTCTTTTTTTCAGAACCCAGCCCTCTCCTCCTACCAACAGAAACTGGCTGCAAAAACCACTCTGGGGTCAGTGAAGCAGGACTCATTTCACACTTGAGAAAGAACAAGGACAAAGAAGCCATTTGCATGCAGGAGGCTAGGTCTAAGACACGGCCAGCATTTTAGCAGACTGTCTCAGCTATCCCAACCTCAGCTGGGATCCTAACAATATTTTTTATTTATGTAAAAGAGGAACAGTTTCTCTGCAGATTATACCAGCTGGGCCACACAAATATTGGCTCTGGCTGGGCCAATAAAAAAAGCAGGATGATGCACCATACTGAAGTTTTTGAAGACCACTTGCAAGCTTGCTTCTGCTCAAATATATCATCCGATAAAACATACCCGGGTGCATTAAACTCCAACCATTAAACTTATTTTTCTGAGTAACATGGAAGACTATTTTAAAAATTAATGTTTGCTACCAGTGGGAAAGGCATTGTCAGGAACTTACGTGGGCAAAGACAGAGACCCTCAGAGGGTAGTGATTTTTCTTCATTTGATTTCTTATTGCTTCATACAAGTCTTTGACTCTAATTGCATTAATCATTTTTTAATTTTTTAATATTTATGTCACCTTTACCCTGAGGACAGAGACTATGACATGTATACATGCTTCTAGTGCCCAAACACAACATAGACACTGAAATATCTGTTGAATACATAATTTGTATTTATGTAAATAATTTAAAATAATGTGATTTAAATAATGAGCTCTCACATTATTGTTCACATGGTAAAAGATGAATAATTTGTTTATCAGATTACCTAGATATTAACAGCAATGGTAGGATATAAGACAAATGAACTTTTATAGAGGTGACATGAGAAAGAAAGGTTTGAAGAATGGAGCAGTTTCTAGGGAATTTATACAAAAAATGAGGTGGCCAGGAACCTGCTGACAGAATAAAAAATGGGAAGTGGTGGTGATGGTGGTAGTGTGTGTGTGAACATCCAGTAGGAAGTTACATACTTAACAAATCTTGTGATGTTTTCTTTTTGCTGTAACTAATGCTGAGAAAGTGTCATTTGCCAAAGTACACTTTCTTATCAAGTAAAAAACAAATTCATAAATTGGCTCAGTGGTCCTTGCCTTTATAGGCAAAAATTAATTAATTTGCAATTAGGTTCATTTACATATTTGATAATGGGCTTTGTATAGGTGCCATTTGGATATGTGCCAAATACTTACAAATTGCATCAAAGTAGCTGAAATGTTCAAACACTTTTAAAGGAATCTGCTATTTAGAGTTTTATTATTTTTATTTTTTAATATTTTATTTTCTGTGTTTTATTCCCACTACCCACTTCCCCTGAACAAAAGAAAAAAAATCATAAATATGCTGTCCAGGAAAGTGAATATTCATATTGGTTATGCCCAAACTGTATGTTTCTCCCTCCTTCTCTCTCTCTCTCTGTCTTTCCCTCTCTGTGTCTCTGTCTCTCCTGAGACATAATCAGGGTTAAGTGCCTTGCCTGGGGTCACACAACTAGTGTTAAATGTCTGGGGCCAGATTTGAATTGAGATCCTTCTGTCCCCAGGGCCAGTGCTCTATTCAATGCACCATCCATGTCTTTCTTTGGAGGGTTTTTTCTTCAGCCTTTTGGATCAGTGGTTTATTATTACATTGGCCAGCTTTCAAAGCTATGTTTTTCTATGAAGTTTTTGTTTTAGTCTAGATTTTCCCTCCTATTTCTGCTTACTTTGCATTAAATTTTAGAAGAGTTTGGGGTATTTTCTGAAATTGTCCACTTTCTTATTTCTTATGACATGATAATATTTCATGACATATACATAATTTGTTTAAGCATTCCATAATGGGAAACACTACATTATGGGACTATCATGAAAAGAATTGTTAAAGCATTTGTTATAAGCATTATAAGGTCATTTCCCTTTCTTTGATGCTTTTGGGACATAGAGACAAGAGAGAATTTTAAGAGACTATATAAATATTACTTTTATGAACTTGCACACATTATTTCTTTTGAGACTCACAACAACTCTTGAAATAAGTCAACTTATTTAAATCTTTGCTGAGAATCTACTAATGTGAAAGGCCCTGGAGACTCAAAGACAAAATCTAAACTACATTTTTATCAAGGAATAAATATACATTCTACTTGTCCTACAGATTTTATCTCCAAATCCCAGAGATGGAAGCAATCCATCTAGTCAACATATTCCTGCCACAAAATTCCCTTCTTTTAGGATGCTAAATTCTGTTGGTCATGTAGCTATTTCTTGAAGATCTATAGTGAGAGAGAAAACATACAACTTTGGGCTAAATCTCCTATTTTCAAGGTACTTTGAGCATCCAAAGTTGTATAAGTATACTTTTATACTCTGTATGTAAACTCAAGGCCCTCAAGTCAACACCTAAATGTGGCCCGAATCAGATGAAAATGTAATTGTGAAGTATCTGACAAAATAATTAAAAATACAAGACAAGATAGATCTTAATTTATGACTTTCTAAGTCAATCTGTAGCCCAAAAGGATCTTTTCTATTTGACTTTGAGACCACTGCTCCAGAATAGAAATTAAAATTAACCTAACAGCCCAATGTTAGTTTAATATTTATACTGCCTTTTCCTCACACAAACCATGAGGTAGGTAATATAAGTCCTATTATTCCCATTTTAGAGATGTACAAACTAGGATCATTGAGGCAAAGTTAATTAATTATCCATATTTTCATACAATATCAGAACTAGGATTTAAATTAAGTTCTGCCAGACTTCAAGGTAGCATTTCTTTGTCTATTCACTATAAATCTGTCCAGAAGCAAGGCAGAAAACTATAGGTATAGGCAGTAAGTGCTATGAATTTAAATGAGGATGATGACATTCAGTGCTGAAGCAGACTAAGAAAGCTTCTAAGGTAGAATTAATGTAATACCAGAGAAACTGAGGCAAGCCGAGGTTGGTTCTTTTAATCTTTAATGTTGAGAGTTTAAGCTACTGACCACATGGGACTCTTGTCCAAAGCATTCAGATAAACCGAGGCAGAGAGCTTAGATAGTGTTTTAGTTAACTAAGGTTTGCAAACAGAATACACAACCTGAATGTATAATCTTATAAGGGAAACAAAGGCAGATAAGGGGGGCAAAGACACTGGGAGGAAGGACAAGCCATAATTCCAGGAAAGGATCATATCTCAGTCCTGACAGGATAAAGGTCAAGATAAGAAAGTCAAGGGCAGGAGATAGCTAGGAGCATGGAGCAATACTGAAAAGGAGGGGGGTTATCCTAGAAGGATGGAGATAATGCACTGGATTTTATGACACAATGGTATACAAAGGGGGATCGGGGAACTTCAAAGTTTTTCTCATTAAAAAAAAAAACACCTTAATTCTCCCAGTTCTAATGTAAGGAAGGGAGGTGACTATTATTACACAAGACTCAACATTGGACCTTGAATGGTACAAATTTATATAAAATGAAGGACCAGGGATGACATTGCAGGGGATGAGGAGACACAAGAAAAGTTTGAAAGATTAAAGTCTAAAACATGTTTGAAATATAATGAATCAACTTTCACTTATTTGGAATAGACATTTTGACTAGAGATTGATGGGGAAGATGGGCTGCAAAGAAAAATTTCAAGCAGAATGTGGAGGATGTAAAGAGTTAATCTAAAGGTGTTAACGTATATTTTAGTGTTAATGGTAACATTTATATCTAATAGAGATAAAATCATTGAGCACATATTAAAAACCAAAATTTACTAAGTGCTAAGGATACAAAGGTGAAAAATAGCATAGTCTTTCTATAGCTTATAGTTTATTTGAAGGAGATAGAATATATTTTACATGAAATTTATTGCAGAATGTAATATGATGAGAAAGATAGAAAGGGGGAGAGAGAGACACACACAGAGAGAGAGACAGAGAGAGATAGAGAGACACAGAGAGAGACAGAGACAGAGACAGAGAGAGAGGGAAAGGGGGAGAGAGAAAGAGAGAGAGAGAGAGAGAGAGAGAGAGAGGGGGGGGGGGGGGGAGGGAGAGAAGTGAGGAGAAAATTGGACAAATATTCTAGGAAAATGTGAAAAGAAAGAAAACCTTTTCAGTTCAGAGGAGATAAGGACATATAGACTGGAACTTGGGGGAAAACCAATCAAGTCTTTTATGAGCAGAAAGGAGGAGAAAGTCGGATGTTGTTATCGGTGCAGAAGTGTGAGTTCACACTTTTTTACTGAGCTTGTCAGAGTGCAAAAACTGGAGAGCAAAAAGAGCCGGAGATCAAAAATTTGGCGGACACCTGTCACTTAGAGGAGGGAGGAAAACAATGAAATAGAACAGAGGACTCAAGGGGAACAGTTATACACTCAGGAGGAGAAGTAGTAGAGTACATCACAGAAGTCAAAGGAAGAGAGAATCTTCAGACAAAATGGAGAATGGTGAATGTCATAAACTGCAGAAATATTGAATATTAAGGCAGTCATTGGGCTTAACAAAGAAAATATCATAGGTTGCCTTTGAGGGAATAGTTCATGGAGAGAACATTATATTATAGTTCATTAAAAAAGTGAGTGTGAGGTAACTATAGTAAGTGTGGTGAATGTGTAGATTATTTTTCTGGTTTCAGCACTTTTTATCGGGGGCTCATTGGCACCCTGACCAGCAATGCTGGGGAAGCTGGATGATTCAGTACTGAGCTGGTGGACAATGACAAGCCATTTCCTGATCTTGGGGCATTGCATTTTTATTATGTTGTGGGAAAAGAATCCAATGTTCCCTGAAAGGGAACTAAATATATCTACCAGGACTTGTAAATTCAATTAGAATGGACCAATATTCTGCCTTTTTATGAACAAGATTGTTCACAGAGCAAGAGTAAGACCTCTCTGAGTATCTGGAGCAGAAGAGAACCATTCCATTGCCTTTTTGTCTCAAAAAGTTTCCATGATGTATTTTGTCTTTTCTCTAGGTTGTTAATCACTTTTGAAGCAGTGAGGGAATAGAATGTCTGTACCTTTTTCCTGTGGGCATAAAAAGAATACTATTGGATATTGATAATACTATTAGTATTGGTATGGTAATACTATTAGATCTTGTCTCCAGGTAACAAGGGATCAATATTTCTGGTAAGATCTTAAAACTATGATGGGATATCAGCGCTTGCTTTTATGACCTGTTGTTCTGAGATTCTGTTCCATGGCCCCAAGAACCTATATATATATAAAATATCCAGAAGTTTAGATGCAGAAGCACCTTCACAATGTGGGGTGTCCAGTTACCTCAAAGATGAGGGAAGGTTTCTAGAGGCTTAGTATTTTTCTTTGTTTTTAGAGTTATAGGAGGGAACACACATTTATTAAGTGCCTACCATCTGCCAGGCTTTGTGCTAAGTGCTTTTACAAATAAGATCTCATTAGATACTGACTAGGAAAGCAAGCCAGACTATTGCAATCTGGGCTCTTGTCATAAATAAAATATGCCTTAATCTATTGAATTAGCTGTTTTTATGAGTGAAATGGAAAGCCATTATTAGTGAGTTTTGCTTCGATGGAAAATAATCACCTTCATCTCGGCTGTTTCTTTTAACTTCTTCCAGAATAAAATACAGGTTTGGAATTATTCCTCTGACTAGTGCCAAATAAAGTTATTCTATTGACTTTTGAGAGGAGGTTTTAAACCATAGACATAAATCTATGAAATTGTGGTGGTTGTTTTTTAAAGTTATTTTGACAAGACTGCCAAGGAGATCATGACATACTAAACAGGAGGGGAGGTCAGGGATCTCTGGTTTAGCTTTTTCTTTTTTGTGTGATCCTTCTTTACTTGCTACAGAAAATTCCAAAATATGCTTTAGATATATTCTAGAAGTCATTGAATTGGAGAGAGACTTTGAACAGTTGCCTACTTTGATCGCTGTCTTCATGAAGGATATCACAGAAGCCATATTAAGTAGGTGAGCTTATATTTGAAGACTGAAAGCTATAGCTGTCCTTTTCTAAGTGAGACAAGAGATTATTCAGAGCCAGCAGTTTTGTATTGACAATCTTGTCTTTTTGAGCTGTTCCAAGGTCATGAAAATAAATTAATTTCTGTAATTTCTTTCAGAGAAGTCTATTTGGTAAAATCAATTACCGCATCAGCATAAGGATTGAATTGCAAATTCAGATTCAATTAACATGAAGATCTAACATTACTTTGCTATAATCCTTTTGGTAGTGAACTTGAACTAATGCTATTATTGGGACAAAATAAATAAGGAAGAGGGTGGATTCTAGAAAATTAAGTTAAATTCTGTGATAAGACTTCCTAGGAATGATGTGATGCTGTTGATTATGTCAAAATACCCTTGTACATGTCGTTCATAATAAAGTGAAATAGCAAGCAAAACCAGAGGCCAATAGGATTCAGGAGGAAACTGTTCATGTTCTCAGGTAACTGGGTAGGAGCCCTGAATTCCAAATAGAGCAATGGAAATCTCTAGTTACCATGGTAGGGAGTTAGCTCCAGAAAGAATGAACTCCAACAATGTTTTTTGAGGATATATTCAGAATATATCCCATATATTCAGATATATGGGATAAAAAAGACTCTATCTTCAATATCTGTGCTTCATTCTGGAATGCCTTCCCTCTTTATCTCCTCCTGGAATCTCCCATTTCTTTTAAAATCCTGCTCAATCTACTATCTTCTACACAAAGACTTCCTGAATCTTCATATCAACTAGTGACCTACCTCCCAGATTACTTGGTATTTGCCTAATGCTTATTAATATCTATCTATCTATCTATCTATCTATCTATCTATCTATCTATCTAT
>JAJPUD010006343.1:84792-105702 GCA_023553655.1 Myrmecobius fasciatus
CTATCTATCTATCTATCTATCTATCTATCTATCTATCTATCTATCTATGTACATGTTGTATTCCATGGCAGAATGGAAGATCCTTAAAGGCCTGGATTATTTACTTTATGTTTTTATATCTTTAGTGCTAAGCACAGAATCTGTTTTTTTTTGTTTGGTTGTCAAAAGGTCATCAGTTCCTCTTTTTAATATTGGGAGCAAACAGAGGCAAAGAGTGATAAATCCTGCCTTGGAGAAAACAACAAAAATTCGCTTTTCAAATTTAGATGTGAATCCGTTGTCCCCTTTCATGCAAACATTGTTGTATTCTTTCTCCTACACCCCATCTTAAAACTTTCTCTCGTAATATGCCATTTTGGGGTTTGTGTATGGGTTTGCCTTTATGGACACTGAAGTTCCATCTAATTCTATTATCGTTTACTCATATTACTTAAATAACAATATAATTTAGAATTTGGAGAGATCTTAGAAGTTTTTTAATATAACCACAAAGATGAGAAATATGTAACCATAGATGAAAAAAACTGAAGTTTAGAGATTTCGTGACTTTCCAAAGGTCAGGTGAGTAACAAGCAGGGGACTAAACATATGATCAAAGTCTTGATCTGAGATTTTGACTTGCTTTACAGGAGTTGAGCTTGTATCAACCCTTATGAAAAAAATCCACTGGTCCAGTACAATCAGAGATATAGTAGATTATAGCAGAAAATGGCATGAGTTTGACCAGATAAACTAAGGAAAAATCATTAAGATAATAAGAGATAATCTTAAGCAATTTGTCTGCCTCGCTTTTGCTTTTTCCAGATGATCCTGGACTTATCATAACTGTCCATATATTAGTTGAATCATTTGTGTAATAACTATAAACATTTGGACAGAACTGCACAGTATAGGAAGGCATTGATGAGTTATACTTAGCCATTGGAGGTTTCATAGTGAATAAAATATAGAATTTATAGTCAGGAAGATTTGAGTTTTTTGCGACATTTTTTAGCTATGTAATACAACCTTTAGGTTAATTTCTTCATCATGTTCCTTTGTATATCAATAATATACATAAAATACTCCAAAAATCTTAAAATAGTAAATTAATCCTAGTTAATGTCATCATCCCCACCAACATCATCATCCATATTTTAGCAAGTAAGATGGAAAGAGAAAGCATTCTAGGCATGGGAAATGGTGCTAGCCAAGTTAGAAAGGACAGAATATATTCAATGAATGAAGGTAATTTCAATTTCACAGAAGCATAGGATATGTGACAAAGAACCGGATAAAATAAGGTAGGAAAAACAGATTCGAGTTGGCTGGTGCAGGGTCCGGGAATGAAAACTTTATTTCTTAGGAGAAGGAATCTTTTAAAGCTTTTAGAGATGAAGTGTGAAGTGATCAGAGCATTTCACTGGGAGAATTAACATGTAAAGACATTGAAAAATATTTCTCAGATATGGAATTTGAAGAGTAAAAATTCTGCTAAAGTCTTAGTCCATTTGCATTTTTAAAAAGGAAAACATTTTCTATTAAGAGCAGAGAAAAACAAAGAAATCCTATTTACTCCACTATTGATAGCATACATTATAGCTTAGTGTTTCATTCCAGTAATATTGTGACTTTTGTTAATCTCATACTTACAGTTGATAAGTGAAAATTGTTTTGTTGTGCCAGATAGATTGCTCCTAGGGAGTAATTAATCCCAGATGAAAGGTTGGAGCAGCTGCCAACAAAAATGCCCTCCATTTTCAGCTGAACAGGGTATAACCAGTAAGAGCTTTATTGGCACCTGTTTCTCTCTGCCTGATTGCTCTCTCTTACACTGCCATAATTATTAAATTGACCCACTGGCCTTTGTTTTAATTAATAGAGTTTCTGGAAATAGCTGTTAAGTCAAAATGGTGGTAGATAATTGGATGTTGTGAAAAGAGCATTGGTTTTGAAGCTAAAGGTCTTGTGTTTGAATACTGGCATTGCTATTAGCTACCCATGTGACTTTGGACAAATCACTTCAATGTTCTGAGTTTCAATTTCCTCTTCTTTAAAATGAGATATACCCCATTCCGTACCTAGATGGCCAGTTATTGCATCAGTAGAGAGATTTGGGACAGTCATCGTATATGAACATGGCTTAGACTCAGACTTGAATAGGAGGGAAAACTTGTTCCCTAAAATAGACATATATTTTTAAGTTAAAGTTTTCCTAGTAATGATGGATGGTTGAAAATATTGGAATACCTTAGTTTCCAAGGAATCAAAGCTGCAGGTGATCCAAAGGATAAGAGATAGATGGAAGTAAACTGCAGTATATTTTCAATGTTGAGAAATAAAAGATTTTAGAAATAGACCTGTGATTCTTTTGATAAAAGGAAAATTACCAAAGCAGATTTGTATAAGTCCTGAAGTGATGGTCTTCAATACTTGCTTGGAAACCATTTTATCATTGAAGAAATTTAGGACTGAAAAATGAGGCAGAGCATTCATATGATGAGTGGGGAATAGTGATCAGTCAAATTGTTATTAAATAATTTAGAAGAGAGTTTCTAACAGCAACCAGTTGCATTTCTGTGGAACCATAAAAGGACATGGCTAAAAGTTGAGCTCTTGGAAAGGCAGAGAAGATTGTGCTCTATCCCTTGGATAGCAAAAAGGAAGAAAATGAAGGTATAATCTAACAGGAGTGACAATTGGGAATCCTCAGTCCCAAGAGGTTGGTAATTAACTATAGCCATTTAAAGATGGGCTTCAATGAGAAAGAACAATTGGGATTTCTAGATGGGCTAATGTCATCTAAGATGATAGCTATTTTCTCTGTCAGTATCATTAGCATATTTGATAAATATATCATCTGTCCCTTCATCCAAGTCTTTGATAATGATGTACAGAGCCAAATCTAAGGGCCTAGGCCATTCCATTTCTAATTTCCTTCCAAGCTGAGTTTGGCAAAGCTTTGTAAAACTGATTATATCACTGATTCTTAGTTTTTTTTTTATAGATAAAATGTTGGTGTTAGACTCAATGATTTTGGAATTCCTTTTTTATTTCTGTGAAATATAGGTTAGTTTTTATCCTACTACATTTTCACAGAGATCAAAATTTCTTATTAATGCTACTCCCTTAAAATTTCTCTGGAGAGTATGAATAGAGATATAAAACTAATACTATTCCAATTAGGAAAAGAACAGACATTCCTTATTAATAGATAATGTTGGGGAAAATCACCTTTTGTATGTCTAAATGTATATTTTTCTAAATCAATAAGTGGCCCATGAGGATCCTTATATGTGATTGAATGAATCCTATTTCTGAATTTTTGAGGAAATTGAGGGAATTGAGAGGATTAGGACAGCAAGTGGCTAATTGTGGGAATTAAATGAACCACTCTGACTTTATTTTGTAACTTAATTCTGGAGGTAGCTCAGTTCCCTTTCTATTCAATTATGAATCTAGTCCAATTTCTCTCCTTTGAGAAAATTTTATATAATTGTGGGAATTGGGAGAAAAGCTTATTGCATTGTTTGAACTTAGCCCTGGGTGGTTGTGAAACTGTATTATTTCTACCTGTTTAGGGACATTTAACCAATGACCTAGGGTATGCTGACCAGAAACTAATTGATATCTGAAGATTACTGCAAGGCATTTTCTCACAATTGTACAAACCAACAGCCTATTTGTCTTACCTGGACTCATTCCATACTGATCAATCAGTTCTTGTTTCCATGTTTCTTTGTTTATGAACACTTTGGGGAGTGGAACCTCTCCTTTTCTGATTTCAGGGAATTGCACCTGTTCACTCTCTTTCCTAACTTGGAAAATGCCCTGCCTTTCCTCTGATATGAAATCAGATTGCCTAATGTATTGCTTCCTTTAAATTTATTGGTCTTATTTTATTATCTTTAACCTATAAATTTATATTATATATATATAACCTATAAAACTATATTTTAACCTATAAAATCTGCCTATGATTGTCCTTCTTTCTTAAAGAAGACCAAGATAAACTCATTATGTTAGAGTCAGGTTATGTGTCCAACTGTGGCTGATCAGACTAATAAAGCTCAGAATGCCCTGTCACAGGTCGAGTACAAATAATCCCTATGAACATTTCAGGTGCTTCTCAAACTTCACATCTCCCATTTCTTCTGAGCTATTTCAATTCTGCTTTGCACTTTTATCTGAGGGACTTGCTAATGAACTACTGACAAAATTATGAATTTTTGCACACAGGACAAACAGTAGAAAATACATCTTCAAGTCAACTTAAAGGAACAATAAAGAGAGACCCTTGGATATTAAGAGGTTACTTTTGGGAGGGAAAAGTTGCCTGAAGGAGAGGGACTGGTAGATAAAGACTATAGGGATTCACTTGGGATACCTTAGATTTGGGAATTGAAGAGAGAAAGAAAACCTTGTGGTAACTTCCTACTTTGACTAATCTTTGTTGCTAACTAGGTACAAAATACAGTTGCTTTGATGCTACTAGAAGAATATAAATGCTACCAGTGCTTCTATATATGTATCATGAGTAAATTCCCAGGTGTCCTATCCTGCTTATAATTATGTTGATTACAGCCACTTCTGCCAATTTAAGTCTCTATCCTTTCAGCTGGCTTCTCATCATTTACTGTTTCTTTAATGACCAGTCATTTGCCTACACATATATTCAAAGTTCTCTCTCAAACATTTAATGCCTTTGAAAATTGAATGCCATATTTCCTACCAGCATAGCTAATTTTCTACAACAAAGTACCATTACAACATCATTTTCTCCATGAAAAACTTCAGTGTCACCATACTTGTGACATTTGTTAGAAGTGTCATATTCATAAAAATGACCTGCCATTACTCTGTCTCTGAAATCTTTGTGCACATTACAACCACATTATGCATCATCATTCATCATTTTTAATATTTTCTTTATTTTTGAGTATGTTTATGAACCATCTACATTAATGACAAAGTATGCTACTATTCTCAAACACATATGCATAGGGATCCCAAATACTTTGGCCATTCATTTGTTATCAAGATTATTGAGAGCTGGAAGGAAGCTTAGATGACATGTGGCTGAACCATCCTTTATTTATGGATGATCAAATTGAGGACCAGGGATTAACTTTTCCCTCCCAAAAGTAACCTTCTGGTATCCAAGGTCTCTCCTTATTGTCCTCTTAAATAAAAGTGTTTGAATTGATATTGAAATGCAGGCAAAACCAATACTAGTGTTCTGTCCTTTGGTGTCTTGTTGAGCTAGTTTCATTACTATGGGTTGTTGCACAGAAGAGGGGAGAGAAAGAGAAGAAAAATGGAAAACAGGAAGTGGGAGAGAAATAACAAAGTGGGAGATAGAATCTCTAAGGTGCACCTGTGCATCTGTCCCAAAAGGAAAAGGGTTAATTGCAGGCAAACCAACAAGTGTTTATTAAATACCTACTAAGTGCAGGTACTGTGATAAGTGTATTTGTAATTCTTAACTCTATGCCAAAAGGAGGGAGGCAGTACTTTATTTTCTCTCCCAAATGTTGAGGTTCTGGTGTTATTAGGGGAAATGATTTAGAAAGCTTTCCTTTGACTTTGTTAGCCTCCTTCATTATCTAATCTTTCCTTTCCGTTGGACTATACACTTTTAAATATACACTAAGTACAAAATCTCCACTCTGTTTAAGATTTAAAGACTCTTAGAGAGTTCCCTAAAGTCCTTGACTTTTGCTTCATTGAAGGTAACTCTTTGTACTGGAATAGTTGTTCACTGATGGGGACTGATCTTAAAGAAAACTGTATTTATATTTCTAACTTGCATAGGTTTTCCATCAAACATGAGGATCAACTAGAAAAAGAAGTCCTGCTTGTAACCTCTCCTATAAGTACGTGCTTCCTATCTCCCAAACTATTAACTAAGTTATTTTTTTTCTTCAAACAGAGATTAGCAAGAATATTCCCAAGGATATACCCAAATCCATTTTTTAAAATTTACATCATATATTTAAATTTGGAAGGAACCACAGGGACAATTTATTTTTTGTGGATAGCAAGGATTAGTTAGAATAAATAATTTGTCCAAGGAAACATAGAATAAAAATAAATGACAGAGTAAGGAATTGACTGTAGGGCCCAATTTCTATGTCTCCTTTCCAATGTAGTAGGTAAGAGGAAATATGGAAGAAATCAGCTGGGTCTGAATTAGTTTTGAGAATCCTAATGAGACTTGAGTTAGTCTCCTGAGGAATATTTTCTTCACATTTTTGGTGACATCTAGATTTTTTGTTCTGACTTCATTTTCTTGAATACCATTTTCATTTTTATGTATAGGATTTTATGGAATATAGTATCAAGGAATATAAGATCCCACTGATTTTGTTAATGAGAAAAATCAATATACCAATAAACATTTATTAAATGTCTACCATATGCCAGGCACTGGGCTAAGTTCTGAGGATGAAATATTACAAATAAAGGAGTTCCTATTATTAATATACAAGCAGATGTTTCATTTCACATCTAGTTGTTATTTTCTTATCATTTTTACTTCACAGGATGATGACTCAATTGGGTCTCACAAATTTTTCTTAAATTTTATTTTCTTTTTCACTGCTGTCTCCTATTATGTGACACCATCCTTTGTCACTGCTCTTTGTATGTTTTGCAAATGATCTTGTATTACAAAGTGATGTTGTCACTGGCTACCACATCTCCTTGTTTGGTGAGGAGAACAAGCATTTGTTGGATAACATGACTTCTGAGTTGGTTTGGCCTATTAAGTGGGTAATTTCCTTTACATCAGTTAAACTTATCAATGAAATGGAAGTAATCACTATCAATGAATTTACTTTTATCCACGTCCCATTACTTTTCTGACATTTTAAATAATCATTTGGCAAACTGTTAAAGGGTAAAATGTTTGTTCTTTTTGGTACTATTATTAATGGTTGGTCAGAATGGAGCTATTTTGAAGCATATGGTATTCTTCCCAACTTTGTCCTTCATTCTAATTTGGTGTTAATTTAATTTTTAATTGAGCATAGGTGAGACACTGGAGTTCAACATAAAGGATACCAGCCCATGATCACTACTTTCACATAGAGGAGACAATATGTGAGCATCTATTTAATAAAATAGATTCTCAGGGTAAATGGGGGTAATTTAAGGAGAAAAAATATTAGTGGTGGGATGGGCTTCATGAATTTTGCTCATTAACTGTCTTCTTAGTTTTGGTGGGCAAATACTGGTTTGATCTATTTTCCTGTAGGAACTCTTGATACTCTTTGATCACTCCAGGTACTGCCATGTCTTGGGGCTGAAAAAGGTTATTATCAGTAACTCTCCTTTCTGTCCCAGGTGATCAAACCCATGTAAACCCCAAGGCAGCTAGTAATAGTTCTTTTCTAGTATATTCTGGTCTGCTCTCTTAACAGGGAAAGTGGTTTAATGGGGACGAGGAAAGATATGACAGATGTCCCTCTTTTATAGCACTGGGATAGGTGACTTTCTACAAATTTATTTTTTAAATGTTCCTAACTAACCAAATCATCTAGTATGAAACTCATGTACTAGGAAGAACCAATTTGCTCCTTTCTCTGAAACCTAATTGGGGTGTCTTAGACTTTTGAACAAGTTGCCAATGAAAATATCCAAAGAGAGATGAACTTATAGAAGTTCCCAACAAAAACTCATTAGCCTCTAAGTTCATCAAATTGATTGGGAAATCTCCCTGATAAAATTTCCTTAGTACAGTAAAATTACATTCATGTGTTCTTGGGTAGAAATGAAACCACCTACACTATATTATTTGTCTTTCCAAGGGAATCTTCATTCTGTTTTGCTACTATCTTTTAATTTTATTAATAATGAGAATAATAATCTAAATTGCTCCTTAAGTATTCTTAGTTTGTTATATTCATTAGACCAAGGTCTCAGTTCAAAATACCAAAATTTAAATGAATAAATTTTGAATAAATAATGAATAACTTGTGTTGTATTACTTTGATGGAACACTAATGTGTTATAAATATAGATAAATGATTTAAAATAGATGTGTAAAAACATATAAACTGATGTTTATATTATATTATTTATTATTATATTATATTATTATATTGTACTATATTACACAATTTATATTATAACAATAATTTAATAAAAATGAACAATTTTGAAGTACCTTAGAAAATGACAAATAATTACATGAGCAGAACCTGGAGAACAATTTGTATAACAAATACACTATAAACCTAAAACAAACAAGTTTGAAATTCGTAAGAACTATAATCAATACAGTATAATAACCATGATTCCAGAAGACCAATAGTAAACATGCCGTGACAGAGATGATGGCTTTAGGATAGAGAATGATCTCTCTCTCTCTTTCTCTCTCTCTCTCTTTTTCTCTCTCTCTCACTCTCTCTCTCTCTCTCTCTCTTTCTCTCTCCCTCTTTCCCCTCATTCCCTTCTTCCCTTCCCATCTGTCCATCTGTTCACCCACCCATTCACTCCTCACCCCCTTTTATCTATCTATCTATCTATCCATCCATCCATCATTTATTTTTCATTGTATATATTCATTGAGGGAATTAATTTTCTTGGACAATGAACATTTGCCAAAAATGGAAAAAATTGAATGCATGTAGAAGGTCCCAAAATTCTTTGATTTTTTCAAGACTTCTCCACTTGGTCATTGGAAGGGGGATTCACAGAACTGAAGTAAATTCTATATTTTTATCTGTTTCAAGAATAATCATTGCCAAAGATATTTTTGCCAAGTGGCTGAAACCACTGTAGGTGAAATTTGTGTTATACTTGGTTGGTTCCAGATAATATACAAGAACTGATTCCAAGACTGTATCTGAACATTTTCCAAGTTGGCAAAAACTGCCAGTGTTTGTGATCTCCTGGCATAGATTTTGAGAGCTCACTGTCAACTCTGTCCTAGGAAGAAAGACAATCATGGAAACTCTTTAAGTGGTAGCCACTTAATCAATGTTTATTGAATCCAAGAACCTCACTTTCTTGCTGCTGAACTAACACATGTCAAATAATAAGAAGTCATAAAAATGTAGATAAGGTCTATTTACCAATATTTAACTTAGTCACATACCCAATAGATATGGTTTGTTTGTATAGCTTAGTCACATGGAATTTTAGAAAATTATTTGAGGATACATCCACCATTTCTAAATTTTTATCAAACTCAAGTTTAATTTCAAGGGAGTAATTGGCTATTCCTACAGTGGGCAACATCTTGAATAAAGTTTTGTTCAAGATGGAAAATATTATAAATAGCATTACCTTGAATTTGTACTTAGTCAAAATCTGTTTTCTTTTTTCTTGCTGTTTTTAAAGACCTGCTTAAATTTAGTCATAATAAGTGAAGATATTATTTTCATTTTGGAAAAAGGATATCCAGCTGTTTGCTCCAAGATGTAATAATGACACATATCACAATTTGTCTATTTTACCATAATTTATTGTTTCCATGCTCCACTCTATTGTGACTAGCTAATATCCTTTAAGAAAAGTGTGCAATAACTCTTTCAAAAACTTGGGAAAATGTGTATAATCAAATAGTATCTGGTAAACACTACATATTGAAGGACTAATTGTTCAGTTTATAAATCATCTGTACCATTTCTTTTTTTTTTTCTTTTCCTCTGTTTTTTTGGATGCTTCATTGACATATCAGCACATATTTCAAGAATAAATTAAAAAAAATTCCAGGAGGCAAATTGCTCTTCATTAACTGGACTGTGAGGTCTCTTGAGTCTAAGTCTGTGAATGCAATGGTTAAATAATTCAATTTTGTTCATTTTTAGTTGTGGTACTATCTTAATTCTGTTTTTATTTTATAACTCTAATTGGAGAGGATGCTTTAGAGTTGGCCATATGCATTTTATTAGGTAGATAGCATCACATTCCTTGTACCGTAAGTAAATCCTAAACCCCACTCTGGGAAGTGCCATCATCAAATTATTTTTCAGCACAGTAGCATGGAAAAAGTTGAGGAAAAAGTTTTATTTTTTATGTCTTTCCTAAAAAGCATACAGAGAGCACAAATATCATTTGAATATAGGTGTTATTATATACCACTCCTTTAAAGAGCCCTAATTTTTATTCTACAGAGACTCATTTAAAGGATGATTTCATAGATGTAGTGAAGTTCATGATCTGATTTGTCCCACACATTGTCACTGTTGCAAATTCTTGAAAATATGTGGGAAGCAGTTAAAATGGGCTTTATAACAAAATTGTCAAGAAGCAATGTACTGTGGTTCTCAAGGAAGGCTTCTCAGTGGGCTTTTAAACATTATGGATAAAGTCGACAACGTTATTCATAAGAGGTAAAGCAGTGGGTAGGTTAGAACAAGACGTGGTTAATGCTTTAGAGTTTATGAGTAAAGTGTAGGGTCTTCCAAAAATCTTAGTACACTTTTAAACTTTAAGAAGTTTAAAGACGGGGTTCTTGCTCTCAAGTGCTTAAATTCAATTAAGGAGAAAAGGAATATTCACACATAGTTAAATAGCGATGTGACAGTATATAATTATTACTGTGTAAATGCAATAGACCCCAGATAATGGAGCACTCAGTGAATACTACAGTGGGCAAGAAAAGTCTTGAAAAAAAGTGGAACTTTAATTGGGCAGAATGTAGAGAGGAGTGATGGGAAAGGTGTTTCAGGTGGGAGGAATAGTATAAAAATTATGGGTATTAGCACAGATTGTAAATTTCTTAAGGGCAAGAACTATCTCTTGCCTCCTTTTGTATTTTTAGTGCTTAGCACAGTTCAGGACACATAGTACATGCTTAACAAATATTGATTAATTAATGGAGAAATCAGGCTGGCTGGGTAGTGTTCAATGTGGATGACAATAAGAGATACTATTTTATTGACAGTGTGGAAGGCCTTGAATGTCAAGTAGAATTATCTGAGGCAATGACAAAAGCCAATTTGAATAAATCCAGTTAAGTTCCTTGGTCTAAATTACCTAAGCTGTTTCAGCTGATTTCACTGACTAATTGACTAGACCCTTCAATGTATTTTGGCTTTAGGAGTTTTGCTTAGTGAAATTAATTAGGAAGTGGAAAAACTGTCCTTCACTAAAAGGTAACCTGCCTCACCTTCCACAATCCCTAATTCCTAAATAATACTCATTTAAGTCAGTGTATCTGGCATAAATCAAGGAGTTAGGCTTTCCCCCTTGTACTAAAAATATTGCTAACATTTCATAACAATTCCAGCTCACCAGAATTATCTTTGAGACCCCATGATTAACTAAAAATTGATTGTGAATGAGGAAATGATATTGATTTGTGTGTGTGTATATGCAAGTGTGCACACTAATTTTAGGTAATAATTGTTGGAGCTGCATCAGAGTTAATAGTTTTTAAGGATTAAAGTTTTCTTTTTGCATTTTGGTTTGTCAGTTAAATTAAATTGTGAAATCCCTTGAACAAATAGCAAGTAGATTAAGTTCAAATTGAAACGTCTTACATGGATAGAAGATTTTGGACTGAAATGACTTGTAACTACTTGAAATTTTATAATACTTTAATTTTATTACTATTTAGGTCTTATCAATAAGAGTAATGTAATTTATTCCTTTAACATTAGAGAACCAGCATTTAAGGTCATGTGTTTTTCAGATTGCCCCATGGGCAAGCTACAAATTTGAATTACCTAGTCATCTACTAGAAGTATTATTTTGTAAAAGAATTATCTGGGCAGTTCCCTGATGGAAAATACTGAAAATGTCATTCTTTTAAAGGAAGAAATAGAATGAGAGGAGCAGCTTTTCAGGTCAGTGAGAAAAAATGTTTTAAGAGGAAAATTAAAAAAAATTAGATATTGAATTCTCTTATACAAATGGAATCTATGATCTAATACTCCCTTCTCCCAGTTAATTGATTAATGATTAGCCACTATTGCCTACTGTCTGACAGGGGGTGTCCTGGAACTGCCAGAAAGATTTATATCAACACAAGAAGCAAGAACAAGTACAACATTCTGCACATGTTGGAAGAGATTATCCAGTTTATCAGGCCAGATAATTTATATGAAAAAGAGGGAAATTTTAATTGATTAGTATAAATAAGCACTGAAGTGTGGCTGTCAAAAATCTGTTAGATTCAGGGTTTTTTTTTTTTTTTTTGTAAGGATAGAGTGTTCAGATCAATGAAGATAATTGCATTCTCTGTGTCCAGTTCCAAGTCCTACATTTTGAGATTGGTTTCCACATTGGTATTCACAAAGAAATCTAAGCTTGCCATTTCCCTTCTTAAGAACATATGGTGGTTCCCTATTACTCCTAATATAAAATACAAATTCTTTTATTTAATATTTAAAGTCTTTCACAATCTGCCTCGTGTATTCTTTTCAGGATTGGTTCCCATTATTTCCACTCATATACATTATGTTCCATTCAAATAATCTTGGTTGACCTTCCCCATTGCAGTGTTTTACTTTGTGTCTACAAGCCTTTGCATAGACAGCCCTCAATGCCTGAAATGTGTTTTCTTCTCCCCTCAGCTTTTGGGGATTCCCATCTCCATTTCAGGGTCAGGGTGCTAATTACAGTTTTATGAGACCTTTGCTGCACTCTGCTCTTCCATATCTATATGCATGTTGTTTCTCCCCATTGCCACTCCATTATCTAGCAGTTAAGTGACTAGAATGGAAGCTTCTTGATAACAAGAACTTTCCCCATGATGTTTCCTCAGCACCTAATACCTCTGTATAGGTGCTTCATGAATGCTAATTGATTTGGGCAATATGATGTACCTCTAGAAGAAGGGTGGTCAGGGAATCCAAAACCTTTTTGTAAATAACAGAATTTTAGATTTAGAAAGAACCATTAGAATTCATTATATACATTCGTTTTATAGAAAAAATATATCCTATATATAATATATGTAGAATTCTCTCTCTATATATAGAGAACATATATATATGTGTGTACATATATATGTATACAAGAGAAAAATATATGTCTATAATTATATATACAAGAGAAAATATGTCTATAATTATATATTATAGAAAAATAAATCCCAGAGAAATTAAATGTTTTGCCTAAATTCATGCAATTGTTGCTGGCATACCTGGTATATTGACTTTAGTTTAGTGTACTCTCCATTTCACTGTATAGCTCCCTTTAGTTAATTAGCAGAGAAAAAAAACTGTCTTCCACAATCTGTAAAATGTCCTTTAATCTGTCAAATGCATGTTACTGATCACAGCAAGGCTGGAAAAGAATAAAAAGTCTCAGCACAATCCCACCATCACTCCTGAAAAACCACTTAAAATAAAACTTGCCTTGTGAATATCAGCCAGCTAATAAATAGATCTGTTGGACTGGATTGATTATTATGGTGGTGAGTTGGTAGCATTGTTTTTGACAATGCAGGTTTTCTCATTATTATAAGACTTCATAAAAGAACAGGATATTTCCATCCTTTGAATATGCTACTACATTTATAATGTAGATGGGTTGAGCAAAGGTTTGACTTTGTAAAGCTATCTTTTAAAATTATTTAATGTGACCTAATGAAGGTTTCAAATGAGAAAATGAAATTTCTAAAAACAGCTCAAATGCATAATTGAAAAATCATGGGACTTCAAGAGGTTTTCCATCCACAGCATGATTTTTGTGCTGTTTTTATAAAGTGAGGAGAAGTTAAAATTGTTTGTTTAGGGGAAAAAAGAGCATCACAATAGGAAGCTATTTCTAGTTGTAGTCATGGTAACAATAATGAAATCATTTCTACCAAGACAAAATGGGAAGGGTAATTTCTAATCACTCGGGAATAATCAGTCTGCAGAACTGATTAACTGTTTGAATGGAGGACTATTCCAGAAAGGAGGGGAAAGAGGCTTATTTAACATCATCTCATGCTTAAAAACAACTCTACTTTTTCTTTTTTTGCATTTTCTCCTCTCCATTTTGATCCTCATTTTTGTTTGTGGAGATCAAAAGGAAGAATAAAACAAAACCATCCAAAGCCCATTGGGAAGTTTTTGTCTGGAAAATACCTTTCAATATGGCAGAAGGAAAGTTTTTAAACAGAGATGGAAAATGGAGACAAACACAACTCTTCTCCCCTCCTCTCCCCTGGCTCTTTTTGAGGCATGTGAACTGTTGTACTTGTTGCCAGTATATTTGTTTATTTTTGAAATAGAATGTGTCAAATGTCTATATTTATGATGAGAAGAATGAGGTTAGTCATACTTTTTATCTGATTCATTCTATTTTTTCCCTGCAAGTTTTTTTTTTTCAAATTTTCTTTAATTTTGAGAAAATATCACACCCCTCCACATGCAAATATTCACTAAGTATATTCTGGGCACCTACTAAAGGTTTAGCAATGTTCTAGGTGTTGTGGAGGATTTAACATACAATGGATCCTGCCCTCTAAAAACTTAACAATGTATAGAACAGAAGCTTGTACACAGTAGGTGCTTAATAAATGTTGAATTCAATTTGTTGAATAATAATAATAGTATGATTACAACTGGTGTTAAAAAGCACTTTCTTGAGAAGGATAGGAAGAAATTAGTAGGGTACAAGGAAGAATTACAGGGGAAAATAAATGATGGCAATATGGAAGAAAGAATGAATATTTATGAGACAAGTGAAGGAAAGTTTTCTAAATCAACAGAGGGCAAATAGTAGGGACTAGTGAGAAATACAGTTAGATTAATTTGCTGATGTTAGATTTTGATTATACATTTATTTATTTATAATTTGATACATTATATGAATTTTGTTTTGAAACAATAGGAAATGGGGAGTCATTAAGGTTTTTGATCAGGAAATGATGCCATAAAAATCGAGTTCACTGAAATACTTTAATAGATGTGTTCTGTCAGTAGTGTGGGTACTTCCAACAATACTGATAAAAATTTATCTCTGCCTTTTCATCTCTTGTCCATGTCCTATCATAAATCCTTCAAAAGGGATCCACTTAAAGACTTTTCTTTGAGGATTTTTTTTAGCTTTTTGGAATTTTATAGTTACTAGTATAATTATTAGCTCATTTGTACTTTACTCTTATTATATATCCACCCACATTCTTTTATTACTATTATTATTATTACTTATTTATTATTATTAACACTCTTATCATGCCCATATCCTTTTCTGATCTTACATCTCTTACATGATACCTTTTATCTCATTTCTTTTATATGCATAATTATTGATGCTATGCTGCCACCTACTTATGGCTACTATAAATATGCACACAAGGATACCTACATACTATATATATATATACACACAGAAATGTACATATATATACATATAATACACAGACCAACATACAGACAACATACATATCTCTGCTGCCTTTTGGTTTACCAATAATTTTTATTCTTCAGAACCTGTGGTTTTGATTTGTAGCTATATGACATTGTAGAAATGATAATAGTATTGAAAATGTAGAGCTTTTTTTCTCATAGAAGATTTGAATCACTGAAAATGCTGTGGAGTTTTGAAATGTAGTCTGGTCTTTTTTTCTCCTATTCAATTGGGACCAATTTATTGTCTCCATTTGCTGGGTATATCTACTGATGGACTAAGTCAATAGGCCATCTTTCCAACTGCCTATCATAGTCTGGACAATAATTATTCTTCATCACTTTTTTTTGTGGATTGTAGGCAGAAGTCCTTTGAATGGTTGTAGATCTCATTCAAAGGTTCCAGTAGTATCCTATGGCTTATGTGATATGATGAGCATAATATCATCCCCAAATAGGAGCATCTGGTAGACCTTATGGTATATAGGGATTCTCTTCTTACATTTAGACTATGTACTATAATTCTCCATTACAGTAACATGCACCTTTAATTTGTATTAAATTATTATTAATATATTAAATTAGTATATTAAATAAAACTCTTTTTGGGTTTTATACCTTGTTTGATAATCAGGGAATACAAAATTATCTGGTTAGCTTTTTTGAGGCAATGTTATGATCATGACATATGTATGGATGTCATCCAGTTGGAAAAAAATGTTTCAAAAATACTTTTTTATCTAAAGAACACAATGTTTTACAAATTTCTACACTTTTCAGTCAATTTATGATTTTGAAGACAAAGAATAATTTTCAAAATCTTGCTTGTTCCTTCTCATATTTTCATCTAAACATTATAAATCATTTTAATTTTTATCAAAATAGAATAGGGATAGAGTATTTATTGATATCTGTTTCATTGCTTTTTAAAAAGATAAAAACCTGTTATTTTCCCTCAATTATTCCCTTATAGATAATTGCAGCAATTGATTCAACAATGAAATTGAATTTGTGTGGCTTACAACCTGATTTTTTTCTATGTGCCTTTGGGATGGTCCAATTGTTTTTATAATCTTCAACTCTGTTAATGCCATTTCTATTTCCTTTCATTTAGTGTAACATGAACTGAGAGGTCAGTCTTAATATAGTGATTCCATTGTTGTTGGTGAAAAAGTTTGCTATAGAAATGTTGACAAATGTTTCATTTTCCTTAAGTCTGTTATCTAGCAAGTTATATTTTTAAATGCTTCTGTAATGATTTGGCTTAATTAAGTTTTATTTCAAGTTTTTAGAAACATTTTCTATTTCTGTTCTTCATTTGGAGGCATAATATTACTTATAAAATCATAGTTCTCATAAATAAAGTTTTCAAAATGAATTTATATTTTAATCTAGTATTTCCCTTGATAGTAATGTGTCTGTTTGACCAGTTGATCAACTGATTTCTGGTAAAAATTATCTACATCTGGAATTTTTTTGTTTTCTTGCTGTAGAGATTGCTTTAGCTCAATTAAGCTTATTTAGGAAAAAAAATGAAAGTTTAAGCTAAAGGGAGCATTTTGGATGTATCTCTGCATGCAGCATGGACCTAGGACCTGAAACATTAGGCACTTAATGAATGCTTGTTGAATGAATGAATATTTGAATAGATCCTGAATTTGTTATAATTGCATGCTGTTTCTTTTTCTTTTTATACTTTTCTGTAATTTGGTATTGATTTTGATCTTTAATAAGTTCATATGTTTACTTAACCCATATAACTAATTCAACAGTGACTCCCACATTAGTAAGTAGATGTTTTCTTTAAAGAATAAAAATATTTCATTTTTTAGTGATGGTCAATGCCATTACCTTCTTACTCTCTGTTCTTGAAGGAAATTTTTATGATATGTAGGACTATTGATGACATATAATCTATAGCTCTTTAGCATTTTCCTTGTCTTAATCCTGAGCCATATTTTCCAAAAATTTTCATCATCATTTTTTGTGGCAACCTTTGAATTAAAGGCACAAATCAAGTGTGGTTTGATTGCCAAAAGAGTTTACCATTGTCATGGTTGTACAGGGGAATGTTCAGCACTGAAACCAAGTTAATAGGGATTTTTCACAGATGAATGGAGAAGTTATTCAAATATTTTTGGATGGCAACCTATTTGTACCAAAGCCCAGAACAATATAGAGCTTCCTATGTAAGATGTTTAGAACCTCCTAAATAATGTCCTTAGTCATTTAACAGAATTCAACCTAACTATTCACATAGGGGAAAAAAACTCCCAATCTAAATCATCAAAGTTTGACATTACCATTTTGGAAGTACTATTGTGCTCATTAGATACAGGAATCTAGAACATAGTTATTTTAGAAATCTGGAAGAAGTTATCTTCCATGACCAGAATGAAAACAAAAGAATTCCAGATCACCCAAAATGGGAAATTGCATGATAGATATGTAATAACTCTCAACAAAGAGTTATAGAATATTAATTCATTGCACTCATGAAATGTCTCTGAATGCTCTGCAAAATCAATGATACCTTATCTTTTTTAGTCTGGCAACTGAAATTCAGATTAATCACAGAAAAGGGCTCTTATTTCTTCCATTTGGGATGACACATCTCTGGAGGAACTAAATAAAGGCATCAACAGGAGAGCCACATTGTCACTACTGAGGGATATGAAATTGGTCAATGAGAAAGGACAGATTTCCACTGAATATATTTCCTTGGGGACAAACAATGATGTTAATATTTCAACAAAAAGCAGCACTACAGATCACAAAGACATATTTGAAAAGGTCATTTAGATTTATTTCCATTCTTATCCACCCTCCACCCTCACTCTGGTTAACTCACTGCATTCTATATCATTTTAGCTATGGACAGGGATACTGTTCAATAAGCTTTTTATACATGAGTAAAGTTTAGTAGGATATATTTTATGCCAGAATCACTTTGCTGTATGATTTTGCTAATATCTGACTTCCCAGAGTGATGGCTGAGATCAAATAATTATGATCAGTATCTTATGACCTCTGGTAAAGGCATATTGGAGACTATCTAGAAGGGTACAATAGATGCCAAGGACTAATTTATCTATATATCTATAAATAAAAATTTAATAGAATATCATCATTTACCAGCCAAACAAGGATATTCTCCTGTCATGGACCTCTCAGAAGCTTTTTGCCTGCAGTGTTCCTTGGGAATATACAGAACTCAAGGAAAACAAAACAGACATAGGAAAAGCCACCCAGATAATTCCTTCCACAGCTGCTCTGCTCTGTTCCACCAATATCTCCTCTGGATCTTTTGCTCAATCAAGTGATGACAAAATAATTCTAACACTAGAGTCCTGTAATGTGAGAAGCAATGTAGGAATATGTACCCAGAAGAAAACCCTAACCTTGATTTTATCACTCACTGCCTATATATGCTCTCAGAGGAGGGGCAATGAAATCCTCATCAGGGTTATTGAAGATACTTGCTTTTTTCCTGTCCATATAAACAAAGCCAGAATGTGTCTCTGGTGAAGTCTATTTTAGGCAACAATCTTATGATTACTTGAACTTAGAATAACACATTTAGAGCAGGAATTAACTATAGACACCTTGGATAGCACCATCATTTTGCAGAAACCTTAAGTCTAGCAAAGTTAAGGACACCTGCTCTAAGGGTAGAGCCAGGATTTATAGCCAAACTCTTCTTCAAATACAAGCACTCTTTCCAACATCAACATAGGGACTGGCTGGTTCCTTTAGAAAATAACACTGAGCTATTGGACAAAACTCTCAAATGAATATTGATTAAAACCAAAAAGGACTATTTTGATGCAAATACAACTTGATTTTGCATTTCTCATTGCACTTGTAAAATATTTTATATTAACCTTATCTGTCTTTTCTCCTTCCTAAATGTCAAGCACATGAGAATGACTAAACTTTTCATGTCCCTAAAGCTTTAACATAATTTTCTGCACATAAATGTATCTTGAATCATAAAATGATAGAATCAAAGAATCTGAAAATTGGAAGGAAGCTTGGTGGCCAGCTTGTCCAGTCTATATATATTGGAATTACTCTAAAACTATACAGGGAAACTATCACCCATATTAAAGTCCTCCAAGGAAGATGGAACCTTTAAGCTCTTGAGGTATTGTATCATACTTTTGGACAGGTCTAATGGTTAAGTATTTCTTGACATCAACCCAGTTTGATCTCGTTGAAATTTCTACCCATCACTCCTGATTTCAGTTGTTTGGAATAAAACAGAATAAGTATAAACTCTCCTCCACCTGGAGAGAGGGTTTTAAATACTTGAAGACAGTTAACATTCTTCCTGAAGTCTTCTCTTCTTTAGGCTAAACAGTTTTAGTTTATTTAATCAATTATTGTACCATCAGATAAAGATGAGATCTGATGAAATAAGAATATGATGAAAGTGAGAATCATTTCCCTAAGTATTTTAAGCTAATTTCATTGGCCAATGATTGTACCCTTGAGTGCCATGAGGAAATTTTTTTTTGTGTATTTGGAATATAATCAACATTTGTTTTTGTGTAATCTAGGTAAACCCACTAAATTTTACCCCTAATAAAAAATTTCTAATTGGAAGACCTCTCAGAGATTAGTAAAACAAAGTTTTCACTTTCTCACTAGTATTATTTTACTTTTCTTTGATGCTGAATTGATAAATTAGACATTTTGACATCACCCTAATTTTATATCCTTATTTCTTTCCCATCTAAGTACCCACATATTTGTGTTCATTCTTTTTCATTCTTTTTAAAACAATTTTTAAAATTTTATTGTTTATGTTTTATAATTATTTTCTTTTTATATTTTGAGTTCTAAATTCTCTCCTTTCCTCCTACAACTTTGCAGTTATAGGAATGCAAGTAATATGACATTAAATTTACTTGTAAAAAGATAAAGCTTCTATGTTACCTGATTTAAAAATAAATGCAGGAAAAATAAAGGGAGAAAATTGTACTTCAATTTTCATTCAGAGTTTATTGATTCTTTCTCTGGAGGTGGATAGCTTTAAAAATTTTTTTTATCAAGTATCCTTTAGAATTGTCTTGGATTTCATTAGAGTACCCCAAGTCTTTCACAGTTGATCATCATTACAAAATTGTTGTTACTATGTACTATGATCTAACTTCACTTTTCATCAGTATCATGTAGGTATTGCCATATTTTTTTCTGAAACTACTTTCCTCATAAGTTTTGTAGCATCTTAGTTCTCCATCACAGTCATATGCCACAATGTGTTCACGCATTCCCCAATTGATGAATATCCCTTTAATTTCCAATTCTTTGCCACCACAAAAAGAGTTTCTACAAATATTTTTATATATATAGGTTATCTTTGTTCCTATGTATTTCTTTCATTCTCTGTCTTTTTATTCTTTCCTTCCTTCTTTCTTTCCCTCCTTCTTTCGTTCCTTCCTTTTCTTTCCTTCTTTTTCTTTCTGTTTCTTTCCTTCTTTTTCTTTCTCTTTCTTTTGTCTTTCTGTCTTTCTTTCTGTTTTTCTGTCTCCTCTCTTCTTCTCTTCTCATCTTTCTCTCTCTCTCCTCTCCTCTCTCTCCTCTCTCTCTCTCTCTCTCTCTCTCTCTCTCTCTCTCTCTCTCTCTC